>ML776687.1:1702441-1725192 GCA_009831015.1 Picea engelmannii | reverse complement strand
TCATTTCTCCTCAACCATGAGGATCCATGTGATGTGCCACATACCACCAGAAACAACATGATGTATACTATCCATTCATGGGTGTTGTATATGCATGTGCATTTTCCTTCATGTCCAAATACCTTTATCAATCTTGCGGTCCAAAACCCATGACTAGGGTTGACATCAATGACAACAATCAATCTTCCAACATATCTCATATTCATCACACACATGCATTTATCATGAGAGAACATTATAAAAATTTCATTTTAAAAATCAAATTAATTTCATAAGGAATTCAACTTTTCCCAAAATATGAAATTCTATTTCATAATTTATTTATTTCTATTGTTGTTGCAATAATAGGATGTAGTCTTCCTTCTGGTTTTCATCAAGAACAATGTTGAATACCATTTTTCTTGCAATGATTCTATCTTGCATACAACCAACAGATTGTCAGTATTTCATGTACATAATATTTTAATTGCAATATGTACAAAATACTTATGCAGTGATCTTAGAATTTCCGACACCTAGAAATACAATCACAATTACCAAACAATTTATTATATAGAATGACTCATCATTATATGCATATGCATGTTCACAATCAATAACAATAAGTTCATTATTTCAATTTTCTGAACAGAAAATTTTCTGTAGTCACTATTCATGTGACTACCTGACTTGCAAATTTCCTGTTGCAATGTCTAATAGTTCCTTAAATGTTCTCAAATCCATGAGTTAGCAACATTTTATCCATTAGTATATAGCACTCACAAAATGCATTTAGCAATTGCATTTAAGTATACAATTTTATCATGTATGAGTGCAACTCTGCCACTTACTAGACATGAGTGCAACTCTCAATGCCTATTTATTCAATGCACCTTTGCATTGATTTTCAGAATGATCTTTATCTAAGTCATGTATCTCACCATCCACAAATTGGAAATCTAGCCAATGTCTTGACACATTCTCCACACACTTCCCATTGTCTTCTCAATTACTTGGATGCCTTCCTTTTCGACATGAACACTACACCAAGAATACAAATTTTGTGGTGTTTATTAGTGTTAGCAAAAAGGTTGCATTCCAAGTTTTATTTAAAGTTAGTAATCTCATTGAGTATTTGTGTGGCATGTAACCTTTCTATATCCATACCTTGCCATATCCAACCATGTCCTGGTCTCATACATGACTAGCTTTCCTAGCATCATTCCCATAACAAGTTCTTATCTTTTATTTCTTTGGTTATTACCTCATACCCAAATTATCATGGCATGTTACTATGTTAGTGTGTGCATTCAAAATCTAAAAGTCTTTGATAACTATAGTAGGCCCCTAGCCTTTACCACACCTAGTGGTAACTTATTCATGTTAATGCACTTAAACAATACCATACTGCGTATTATAAAAGTTCAATTTGGGGAAATGTTTACCTGAATTTCCCTTGGCAATTATGCAACATAAATTTCAAAAGAGAAATACTTACCTGCATGGATTCCATTAAACAAATTTAATGCTACCTAATTAGTTGATGACAATAGAAGCTGCCTCTTTATCAGTCTTATAATGAACATTCCAACTTTGTGTTGCTTCTTTTCATATGCAGCAACATTATCAGCAACACTTGCAAACATGCAAGCATTCTCTCTTTATGGTTGTCCCAACAAGCCATAACATATTTGTTTCTATAGTAATTGAAGAAACTTCTTTCTCCCTGTAACAATTTTCCTTGTTTATCCCAAAAGTCTTCAATTCTTTCAGATTCATGAATCTTCATGTGCTCTTCACTATAACCATTGTGCATGATTATTTCTTACCTAATCACTTTCTAGCCAAATAACTCTTGGTTGCCTTTGCTTTTCCATCCAAATACTAAATTGATATTAACCTTCAACTTTTATTTATTTCTTGGTTCCATCTATCCCAACTCATACTTGGATGAATTATATTTCCAATCGTGTTGTCTTATAGACTTTGGATCTTCAACATCCATTTAATTTTCAGACTGAACTACTTCAGCTCTTTATTGACTGAATACATTAGTATTTGAGTTTTATTCCACTCTTCTCTTCTTCTTTCCAACTAGCCTCAAACTTGGCTTTCATATCAAATATCTAGCATACTGTAAGGATGCACATATGCCTCCTTCTATAGCTGCATAGAATTAATTAAAAGTACTTAATACTTCATTGAATTTACCATCTTAATGTCAAGTGATACTTCCACCCCATGGAAATGTCACTCATGGCTCTATGCCACTTGAGATGGATTCTTGTCAGGAACCATCTCCTTTGCATTCACAAGTATGCATTGAACCATTTTCTTCTTCATGGTTCCTTACTAACTCTCTATAGAGATTCATTTCACTTGTAAAGTCTTCTGTGGCTTTGACATCTCCATGCTATTGTGGAAATATCTTCAATACCTTTGGAATGCATCAACAATCCTCTAGTATTCTTGTTTTCCCTCCTGGAGTGTTGTCCTGCATTCCCATAAGCTTGATATCTACCTCATGAATTCTTCTTCCATTATCCTAGGATGTTCATGGACTTGCAAATACATATTATGTTGATATTAATTTTCAGCATTCCACTATTATTTGGATTCCTTTGATCCAACTCCTACATGACCCAATTATATTTCCAGTCATGTTTTTTGAGTAACCTTGTATAGTTAACACCAACTTCCTTCTTGAGGTACTTGATTTATCCCTTCCTTATATGATCATATCAGCACTTGGATTTGCTTGATGACTATTAATTTATCCTATCATGAACAATCTGATTTCAACCTGACTTGCATAATTCCCCTCCATCATTCCATATTGATGCACCTATGCCTCAACCGACACTCCTTACTTATGTGCACCTTAATTTATTTTCCCTTGAAGTGATTCCCTTCATACCATGCCTCCACTGTGCACTCTGATAACCATAAGGGAATAATTACTCTATAATTGCATAGCTAATCCCTGGATATGATGCACTCTTTATAAATATATTCATTAAGCCTAATTCTTTATCTGATTACTATCATTTTGATAGTCAATTCCTTTTTTAATAGATCTAACTCCAATGTATTTCCTAATATGTATATTGGTTTCTTTGGGATTAAATGTACTTTCACTAATTAATTCACTACATGATATATTCCTTTTCTCATATTCCATTGAGTACTTGACTAACATGTGTGGACTTCCCGTAGTGGCTTCCCAAGAATTTATGATTGCACCCAGATTCATACCTTAACATTGTGTAGTCTTTGATTTTGTTCATCTTATGAAAGATTTTTTCATAGCACTCTTTCCATGAGTACATATTCTTATATTTAACTAAATTTCAACCTTCTCACCTCTTAAGAACTAAAAAAATTTAACTCTACTAAAATGTGCTGCCAACAAAATTTGTTAGACTAAATAATTTAACAAATTTATGAAATTATGTACAATTTTGTTCCAATAATGCATCATAATTCCTTATTTTGATATCTTGTGAAAATTAACTACCCAAATGAATTTTTTGGGTGTATAATTAGACTCCTCTATCTAATACATTTCTAATGATTTCTCCCTTGCTCAATTTTGAGTCTTGAGCAGAAAGTTACGGTCATTTGAAAATTGTCCATTAATTTTTCCGTTCACTCTTCAACTTGGTACAAATATGTGTTGTAATTATGAATTTTTGCACCTACTCCATTGGATTTTTGGTAATATCTATATTTTTTTTATTTATATACATATTTTGGACATTCTGTCCAAATTTCACCTCTTTCTGGGTTCTGGGCTGCTAGTTACAGCCTGTTGAAGTTCTAGGCCAATTAATGTTTTTGGTCTGGAACACTATATGTACCTTATGTGTCATGTTAAACATTTTTAACATGCCCATAATTTTAATTCATATCTAGGACTATTTTCTATGGTTCAATATCTTTCCATAGACTACTCCTACGCCTCAATCTGATTCTGGAGCAGAAAGTTATGGCCCTTCAAAGTTAGTTGGGTCTTAAAATTTACCCTCCATTGTTTGTCCTGTAACTTCCTCATAAAAGATTTGTTTGACGAACGGTTTACACCATTAGAAAACTCTCTCTGGGATATTTCATTTGAGATGTAGAGACACAATGTACCTTGGTACACTCTGTTCTCAGGGTTTTTGACTAGCTAAAAAGGTTCTTTAGGGCCTCAAAAACACGTTGCAAAAAGATGACCTTCAAACAATATAAAATGTCGCAAAAACTTCATTGGTTTTTTGTTGTTGTAGACCATCCAAACAACTTCACGCGCACAAATTTTAACATGTATACCCATATTTATCATGTGCAGAAACACCATAAGTGTTACACATCAAAATTAATGACTTCGATAGTATCGCAAGTGTCGTCATTACAAGTGTCGCAAGTGTCTCAAGTGTCAGAAAACGAATACTGCCATAATTCCTATGTCGTGCTTATAACGACATTGGAAGGACACTTGAAACACCTTAAACATTTGATTTGGAAGAAGAGGAAGGGTTTAATAGGGTTATGAACCTCTTTCCATTTGAAAGAACCACTAAAAATTGAGTTTCAGAAGAGAACGCTCCCCTATACCACTGTTAGGAGTGTTGGCACTCCCCTATACACTCTTAGGGAGCGTTATAACGCTATGTATGCCCTTTTTGAGGAGTGTTGCTACTGTTATGAGTGTTGGCACCCCCCTATGCATTGTTAGGGAACGTTATAGCACTCTGATGCCCCTTTTGAGGGAGCGCTACCTGTTCTGGGAAAAAATTGGTTTGTTGAGAAGAATGAGGAAAAGATCTCTCCAATATTTGAAGGTAGTTGGATTTGAATCCTTGATCAAGCCATGATCTTAGGGAAGATCCCTAACTGAAGGAGGAAAATCCTCAACTTACCCCAAAGATATCTCAAGTGGTTGGGCCTCTCTAAACTTATTTAAGCAGGCCCTCTCATGGTGAAAAGGGGGAATGATTGGAGGCATGAAACCTATGATCTCATAGGAAACACACAGTGAAGTGGAGGAGAATAATCAGTGAAGTTATTTTCATTCTGAGCATGGGTATTTTGAGCAAGGGTTAGACAAGGAGGACTTGATGAAGTTGCCACACTTGCATCTACGATTGTAAGTTTTCTTCGTTGTTGTTCTCATCAATATAATATGCTTGGCCTGTTTCTTTCTAGTTTGTGCTTGATCTCACATGAACTTGTCTCTAAGTAGATAGATCTGTTTTAAGCTAATCTCAGTAGGGTAGGAAGTTGGTTGTATCTTGTTTGTCTACAGGACTTATCGAAGAGTTCAAGATTGGAGCTCAACTCAGATCGTGCAGGGACAAACGCCGATAAAAGGTACTTCTGTTCTCCTTCCTCCTCACACATTAGTTTATATAGAACTAAAAGGAAGTCAGTGTCCATGATAAGCATCTTCTATCTTAAGAGTTAAGATTCTATCTCTCAAGAGGAGATCTACCTGTCCGCGGGGAGATTTTCCTTCAACAGAATTTGGCGACTCCACTGGGGACGAATAGAAACTTTCAGTTTTGGTTTTCCTCATAGACCTTTTCTTACCATTTTTTGTTTTTAGACCTTGTTCACCCCTTATGTTTGATTTCATATGCTGATTGACTCCTCACCCCATCACATTCATCTTGATTGCCAAAGTTTGACTGAAATTTTGGGTTTTTTGGACAATTTTGTGAGTTGTGGAAGCCTAGCGCTCCCCTACCTTGTTATCAGAGCACTGGAACTCCCCCTTGGTCTTATATGGAGTCTTATAACACTCTGGTTCCCCTTACACTAGAGCACCAGCCTCTCTTTGCAAAAAAGCCTTTCCAGAATTGTTTTTTCCTAAAGACTAGTCTATGTTTTTCACTTGTTGAGCTTCTTTGTGATGCAATGCTTCTTCCTATTGACCTTTGACATCATTCCTTCTAAGGAATAAACACTTTGATGTTCATATTTGGTGTTATTCTTCCTTATTTTGAGTTTTTCCATTGTTGAGAACTTAGAATCAATCCACTACTTTCTTCTCTCCTATCCGATTGAGCGGGAACTCTGGTGAAGGGCATAAGAAATCTGTGAATCATCTTATTTGGTTCTTTGAGGTCATTGTTCTTAAACATCTCTCTTTTGTGTGAATTGTTTGATTTTCTTTGTTATCTTTTGTTTTATCTTTGCTTCTTGTTTCAATCATGGCAAGAGGGTGTGTTGTTTGTGCAAAATCTGCTTATGCTTGCTCGAATCTCCTTGATCTGAAAGGGTAGTTGGCAGGAGAAGTTTTTACATTGAATTAATCTTCATTCGCATACAAACGACAAAAAATACATCTTAGTGATCGATTTTCATATTAGAAGGTGTTTCTGAAATGCTTTAGCATTGCATTGGATTCTATTGAGAACAAATTGATTGAGGACATTCCATATTAGTGTTTGATAGTGAAAACGACTCTTTCTCTTTCCCTTAAATAGGTGTTCATTGAAAAGAAACGATTGCTTATCATCTTTCATGCATTTTTTGGGAATTTGAGTCATCATTCCATTAGTGTCACTTTCATACACCCTTTGAGTAAAGAAAAACTGTAAAACGAACGCTAATTAAAAATTATCTAGAGCACTTTTGTTTTTAGGATCTTCCACCAACAGTAGACTAGGGTTAGCACTTTGGATTAGGTTGTGAGTACAACTCTCCAAAGTTTTCAAAACAAACATTAGCATCCTAAGCTAGGGAGAGTCAAATCCAATTGTCGTATTGGTTTTCTGGGATCCCCCTCTCACACAGGGGTTACACACGAAGTCACATTCGGACGAATTACGGAGATTATCCCTCCATGGTTCAACTGTTTGTAGTGGTTGGATCGTATATTGGGGGTCACTTGAAGGTATACCCATGATTATGTGTGGGAGCCTCTCAGGTTGATTTTGAACTTGTTATCCTGCCCATACGTTTCAGATCGGACTGTCGATTGTACCCGCCCAGGGACTCACTACGAATTGGTGTCTTTAGTTGCCATAATCTTTAGGTACTTACACAAGGTGACGGTGAAGGGAAGTATCACTATACCTGGAACAGACATTGGTCAAACTCACTCGGGCTCCTTGGAGGGTAAATCCAAAATTACTGTGTGGAAGCTTGCACCAAGGTGAAATTCTGTTAAGCGGGTCGCCATTGTAACTGTTCCACCGTATCCTAGCCCCTTCTTGACTTGATCACGCGACGTTGGATTTCATCACCAACTAGTACGATCATCGAGAGAATTTTTGTTTGCTTGGTTTTGATTCCTATATTCTATTAGCATATTTTGTTTCTTTTCGTTAGTTGGCCATAGAATTTTTTCGTCGATTTTTTTTCACCAACATCGACCATCTACACCGTTCACGTAGGGTACATGGACTTCCTCCATAAAATATGGAAGATACTACCCCTTTACCCCCTCATTCTATGGAGGGATCTCCTCAACAGAGCGAGGTTCATGACATTATAACCTCCGAGGAGGAAGTTCCCACCTCTTTAGAGAATGTTCGAATTGTTTCAGAGTCTCTGGAGGCTTTCCACATTCCTGAGGGATATGAGAGGCATTTTATCCAACTAAATACAGCCGACGAACTTGTCATTGTTAATCCTTCTGACGTTCTGACTGGGTCTCATTCAAACCCTCTAGTCGAAGACCCCTTTTGTACTAAGGACATTTTTCGAAGCCCACCGTGCATGGTGTGTGATCTTTACGAAACATGAATAGGTGTCAATATGAATGTTACCTACACCATACCCTTAGATCATTTTACCGGTACTACCATTTTTTCAACTGCACCGTTGATCCGAATATGTCATCCATTGGCCCAAGTTCCACTTTTTATCTCTAGACAACCCATTCTACAATGGTCCCTCACATTCTGACTATTCCCGCCAGTAATGTGGTGGTTAGCCAAGCTAAAATTGGCTCACCACTAACACCTATACCTTCATCATCAGTTCCTTTTGGGTACAAAGCACTGAATACTTCCATTGTCACCACTACCCAAGTTATGCCTGGAAGTTCTATACCTATACAACAACTCGGAGGGACTGGTCTTGGTGGTTTTAATTCATTAAGTAGCATTAGTCAGTCATTTACATCTGGTTCCCAAATTGTAGGAGTGCCACCTCATGTTGGGGGGAAACCCCCTCTCAAAGGACAACCTCCATTTGAGGGCCAACCTCCTTTTGGAGGGAAACCTCCTTTTGGGGGGAATCCTCCCACCAAAGGACAACCTCCATTTGGAGGGAAACCTCATGCTGGGGGGAAACCTCAAACCGTAGCCCACCATCAACCGCATGGAAAAAATGTGTCTACAATGCCCAATCCATGGAACATTACTTTCCCAGGAAACCCATAGTTCTCGGGAGGACATAATCCTCAAGGTCCACAACAACCTCTTCCCCCTCAAGGGACTCTTCTATATCCTCCTTATGGACAAAATGTTTACCCCCCTTATAGGAAAACACCAAATCTGGCTTATAATCCTCAAAACCCATCTGGTTATCCTCCGCTCACACATGTTTCTTGAACCCCCTCAAATCCTGTGTACCCTGGTGTTATCACTGAAATTTCGTCCGCACATGGTGACAAGAACTCAGCATCGTCACACAGTAATGAAGTCATTCATGGCACTGAATTAATTTCATAGCATTGCAAAAGGGTCAAAAACTATACAAAGTAACCAAAAATTGAAGGGTGCTTTACAGAAGTTAGGTGCGCGCGCATAGGCGCGGAACAGGAACGTACAATGCGTGCACGCGCGCATGATGCGCGGCTGTTGGCGCAAAAACCCGCGCACCTGCTAAACGGCGCATTTATGGAATTGGTCGGCCTCCCAACCACTTATGGATCAGCTCCCAAGCTGATTTGATTCCCAAATCTGAGCTGAATCCGCATGGTAGGCTGGTCAAAGACCTAATTAAGCCCTAAAGAGCCCCTTTTCACACCTCAAAGGAGTTACATAATCACCCAATGCAATGCTATAAAAAGCCATGAAGAAACATCATTTTCTCAAGGAATTTCATGTAATGTTATCCTGCTTAGATTGTTTAAGGACTCACTCCTTGGCAATAACACATTAGCACCATTTCATTGAGCCATTCACCTCTCCATTGAGTGAATGTGCTTGGAGTTCTTTCACCATTATTCTCATTTTCTTATTGTAAGGAGAGAAAGTTTGTGAGGGAACAAGAGCCTTCCTTTGGAGGAAGAAGGGACTCACTGTCCCCTTTCTTCATTTTGCTTTGATTTCATCAATTGATCAGCCTAAAAACATTAGTGATATTGGTCTTGTTGTCTTTGTTATTTCTTTATCCATATGCTCATAGTTTTACTTTGTTTTAATTTAATTCTTGCTTATAGTTTTGTTTTGTTTTCTCTAACCCTTTCCTCTACAGCTGTCATGCTCAGCAAGACCCAACTGGGCATGTAAGCACCCTTGATTTGCTCACAAGGTGACGAATTGGGTGCAAACAGATTGGCGACCATACTGGGGATTTAGGTATCAATTCCTCCCTCATTTGGGTTTATTTTGCTTTCCTTTTTGTTTGTTTAACTTGCAGGTGCAAAAACCGGCCTCTGTCGACCTGCTAACCAGTCAATTCACAAGAGAATTGAGAGAAATCCATCCGGATTTTCTCTCTTGGTTGTTTTTCACAGGCGCACGGGTATTTCATCCTACAGACGTGCATCGGGCGTGCATGCGCATTTATTACAGTTTCTCTCTGCGTGCATGTACTTTCTCTCTCTACTATGTTCGTGCGCCAGCGCTCTGTGCGCCAGCGCTCTGTGCGCGCCTGTCTACACTAGGGGCCGCGCATTTTGAACAAAATTTCTCGTTGTAAGGTCTTGGGATGTGGGGAAAGTCATTTTCCTTCTTAAGAATGATGTTATGCATGCTCTAAATATTGCACCACTTAGACCCCTCAACTTATAAAGGGGATAGTCAAACAAACATAGGCACTTAGGTGGATAAAAATCAATTTCCCTTATTTGCTTTTTGCCACGTGGATGGCTTGCTTTGATTTATAAATATAAGGTGAACATCAATCTTAATCACATCTAAATCACATTTGGGAATAGAAATTGAAGTAACAATCCTTGAGTATGCTCTTCTCTTGCGCCTTCAAGCGATCTTGAGAATCAGAAAAAGATTGTGAAAAACAATCTCATCTCCTTTAACAAAATTTCAAACCTTTAGGAGAGGACAAAGGCCCTTTTTGGGACCCCTCTTAGTTTCATTTTTCAAACATATCTTAAATTTTTAACGAGCCCATACATGCCCACATGTTCAATCTAGGATAGTTTCATGCTTTTTCTAGATTAACTCACACATAGGGAGTTAAAGGATAGTAACGGACCCACATGTCGACATGCTAGTTTCCTAGGGATTTTAAAAATTCCGCAAGGTTGTACCAATGACATCTAGCTAATTAGGTAATTAAACTCTTGTAAAGGACCAAGCGAAGTCCACATGCAGCAAGGTGACATCTAATTAACTAAAACTTGGTACACTTTCACTCACACACAAAAGTCACTTCTCATCACTCACATAGCCTCTTCTTGAAACATGGAGATCTAAGTAAGTTTCCTCCAAAGGGATTCTGAAAAAACCCCATCTTTTCTTGACAGGACTATCCACTCCCACTTTTAATCAAACGAGGTTGGTTCTCACCCCCAGCCTCACAAAACAACTTCATCTAAAAACTTTCTAAAAACTCACTAAGTTTTCCTCCACAGGAGGTGCCAAAAGAAAATTTTAGTCTAGGTAGGATTTCGGGGATAGGCATCCAAATAACTCCCCGTTATCTGGTTCTCGCATTTTCAAAACATAGAGGTTGTCAAATAGGGAACTTCAAATCCTCCAAGTCAAGTGTTCCAATCACCATAAGGCAGGGAGATACCCGTGAAGGGTTGAAGGTTGAGGTTCAGTTGTTCTATGCGTCCCCCCTTGAGGCACCCACCTCTTGGACGAGATCCAGCCCATGACCCATTTCTTAGGCCGAAAATCTAAATGTCGCACTTTGACCGAGGTACCTAGTGACCAAATTTAGGACATCTACCCAGGTGGAAATTGTGGGCTGCAATTGCACCTTGATTGGATTTTGTGTGGCTATTGGGAAATATCACCAGCTCTTTCAGGCTATGCCCCCTCTACCCCTCATTATAACCAATTGTTTCATCCTTCACTAGTGTCTCAGCTGGTGACTTCAAACCCCATTGTTGAGTACTATTGGAAGGTCCAGTGCTATTTGAGAGGAAGGACGTTACGTCTTCTAGGACACGAGCATTTGCTTTCTTTTGATTCCCCCACGTGGACAAAACCCTCTTACCCATATATATGCTTCTTTCTCATTTTATGTATGATGCACATCTAATTACAGTTTGACTTTGATATATATATTGAGTAACCAGTACCAGCAAAGACTCTTGTTTCTGTATTTCTCTCACCACTTTTGGCACACATTCACACAACTAGTTTGACATCATAGGGGAACCACAGAACCCCCATCGTTCACGATGCTTTCTCAACCTCCCTCCTATATTAGGGGGAGTATATGGTCGTACCCATTCATCGGTACCTCCTTCACACACTCTTGTGAGTGATACTATCTTAGGATCAACTTTGCTTGGTTCTACATTACTTGGGTCTACGTCCCAAGTTCATCCATTCACTCGCTCTCCTTTACACGGGAGCGGAGGACCCACTTCCTCTCAAGGAGGGAGCACCAACCCACCTAGTCCCCATCAAGGGTCAGGTTCACAACATACTATGGCTGGAATTAACACTCCCATCCCACTACAGATGCCATATTTGGCCTCTCTCAACATACCGGATCTCACCAAGCTCACCAATGATCCTATATTGCATGACGCCACATGGCCTGCAATGCCAACAAAACTTCCTTCAGACATACAAAAGTTTGAAGGAAAGGCAGGGGATGACCCCGCCAAACATGTCATGACCTTTCATCTATGGTGTTCGTCCAATAGAATTATGGATGATTCCATCAGACTGCGACTATTTCAACGCACACTTACTGGCCCATCAGCCAAATGGTATGTCGAAGAGAAATCAGGGTCCCATGGGACCTTTGAGTCATTGGCCAAGGAATTTTTGACCTTCTTCCAATTACCCATCCGCCATGACAACGATATAGAACTACTGTCTAACTTCAAACAAACCTCATCTACCCACATCGCTAACCACATTCATGAGTGGCGTAGGCGACGTAGTTTGTGTAAAGCAGAAACCACCAAGCAGCAATGTCTCGACTGGTTTCTTAGATCGCTTGTTTCTTTACTTGGCAAGGATGTAGCTTCCACTTTCCCTCAATTCGAAGAGGAAGCCATTAGTAAGGCCCAACAGTATGACCTTATCTACGCACAGTCAGGTTACTTATACATGGTACTTCCTGATCTTCCAAAACCTGTGCCATTTGGCCAAGACAAACCTGGGATGTCACACTCAGCAGACAGACTAATAGGTGCCACCACACACCATAGTCCACAACCCCAACCACCACCGATGTATGGAACACCTCAATACCCACCTGCATATGGGGGCACTCCTTATTACCCCCCACCACCTTATCAATAGCCATATCCAGTTGCTATACCTCCACCTATCAGTGGACCACCACAGGCACCTCCCATACATCCACCTCTTCCAGCCACTAGTGGCACTCCCTCAACATCAGCTTATAGTACTAGTGAAGGCACTACGCCTTCCTATGTACCATATGGATCGGTACCACCTCAAAATCCATACTTCCCATTTCCTGGTCCTCCACAACCCATGGCTCCCCCACACCCACATGCGGGGGTAAATTTTGTTCAACCTTCGGCTACTCAACAATATCAAAATTTTGAACAGTTGAACACAGCCAATCCAACTCACCCTTCAAACAATGCCAAGAAGAAAGGATGGAACAAGAATAACAACAACCCTGGTCAAGGCGGGAATCAACCCCCACAGCATCAACCCACTGGGGGCAACCAGAACCAAGGGCACAAAAACCACAAAGGGAGCAATAACAACAAACGCCAAGGGTGAAATAATGTTAAAACCATCCACCCTTGTGCCCGTTGTGGTGAATTCAGTCATTACACTCACCATTGCCCCCAGATCGCTGATTTCAAATGGTTGAAAGACTCTGGGAGCCTTCCCCCTTCTCCTGCACAAACTGCCCCTCAGCAGGCACCACAACAGTATCTGCAATAACCCCCTCCCGTCGTGCTGCAGAATCTGATCCCACATCAAGGCATGATAAACATCCAACAGGACATGCAACACCCCCCACCTCAGCTGGGCCAATACCACAACCCCAACAATCCAGCAGAGAGAACAATTCTCCTCACCAGTGAGGAAGAAATTCTTTTGCAAACACGCAATCGTCAGTATCAGACACTAGCTGAGTCTACTCCTATCTCTCCAGAGTCAAACCCTACACTGACGGGACCCCCATTGGTGATCCCTCGCCCTTCCGCCGAACCACCACTTCGCATCCCTCGCATCCCCTTGCGTAGGAATGTCCATAACCCATAGGCCAGGGTTGCTCATAACTATAGCTTGGTCGATGACTTAGCACAATCCCCGGCCGCCATGTCAGTCTTGGAAGTCCTCCAAACTTGCCCTACTCAGCGGAAATCACTACTTTCCTCCTTGGGGGAAGTCAACCCTGCAGATACTAGACTCATCACCTTTGATCTTGACAATAGCAAACCCCATCTTCCCACCCTGGTCGCTATTCAAATACCTGTAAAAATACGGAACATCACCGTTCATCGGTGTATCCTTGATGAAGGTGCATCTACATGCATCATGTCCAAAATAGTATGGCAGAAATTGGGTTCCCCGGAACTCATACCCTCCGCCATCACATTACAAGATTATGACGGACGACCATCATCTCCTGAAGGGCTCTTCCAAAATGTCCCCATAGAACTTGGGGGCAAAACTATTCTCATTGACATCGAAGTTATCGACGCTCTGCTTGATTACAATATCTTGTTCGGACGTAGCTACATGTATTCAATGAAGGCAGTGGCATCATCCATATTTCGCACAATCATGTTCCCCCACAACGGAAAAATTGTGACCATCGACCAAGTCTCCCATTATGAGCCAAACCCATCTACCAATCTCAATAACATTCTTCCTCTCATTCACACCAACAAAGACACATATCCACTCATCGAGATGGGTCCTAGGATTTTCAAAGATCCATCCTTATTAGGGACATACCATGGAGCACCACCACTCCTTCCCCCTAATCAAGTATGTGTCATCTCATCTAACAGAACTCACACAGAGGATACTCTTCCTCCTCAGGAGGCTTCCGTCATTCCTGACATCTCAATAGTCGCAGAACCACTCCAGCCGGAGCCTCCTGCGCACTCGTCGACCTCAACAATCCACGAATATATGTCCCCTCAAGGGCATAGTCTCGTTTGGGAGATAGTTCCCCCACCCCTCACTCAAATTCCCTTCTTTTACCCTCCACCAGGTATAGAATATTTTCAGGTATCCGCCACGCTCACACTACCTAATATGGTGTTAGCAATCCCAGTTTGGTATTTACACCCACCCGAGATGGTCCCTCGACCATCCCTTCCCCCACAGGAAGGAATCCCCATGACGATTCATGTCCTTACCCCCACTACCCCCATCCTCACTACCCCCCCTACTATAGCTGGGGGCAGATAGAAGAAGAAAGATCCCATCGCTCCACTTCCTCCACGCATCCCACCACCTTGCACACTATGTGAGAAAGAGGGCCACCAAACCAACAATTTCCCATCCCTACCTGAATTACGGAATTTGATTCCCCCCAATAAAACCTCCACAACACCCGTTACTACTGCTAGTCCCCCCACTACCAACCAACCTTCCAGTAGTAAAGGGTTGAGGACCAAATTTGCGTGTGATATCTGTTCCGAATATGGCCATTACACCCATCATTGCCCAGCACTGCCACGCTTTCGGCAGACATTAGCGGCTGTACACCAGAACGTCCAGAACAACCCACGCCCTGCTATGACCTCTTCAAATATCATTGACATTCGTTATGTCACCACTTCCGTTAATGAATGTATGAGATGCCCTTTCTCTCTCTGTGATTCATTGGCTCATTTTACATACCAGTGTCCTATGATCCTTGCATACAGGCAACATCAATTGGACCTGCGTCACCGACCCGCGGAAGAAATAATTGACATGACTTCGACACTCGAGGATCTTCATGTCATTTCTCCTGAACCCGAAGCACTCCCAATGCCTCCATGGTTCTTAAATGACGTCTCTGAGGAGTTACCCCTCAATCCCCCAAACTCTCCTGCTCATTCCCCTACGGATAATTTCCACCCAACCACCACGGGTACTCCTCAGTACTTCAATATATGGTTCATGTCAAGTGAACCCTCACCATCTGCTCACACCACTCCCCTTGCTTCTCCAGCAGGGGGAAATCACACTAACACTGAGATCACTCCTCACGACCCCTTGTATTCCCAGCGTTTCCAATGCGACAAGGAAATACTGGAAGAGCTACAATGCCTAGACTCTCCCTGGGACGCACTACATCATCGTGAACTCTTCCTACCACAGGAAGCCCTCATGCATCCTAACCAAAACCCCATTTACGCGGTCGAAACCAAAGATTTTATCCCATCTGGGCCTATCGATTGGTTCAACAATCCCATTCCTGCCCCTGACGCTTTTGAAGAAGGTAATCTGGCCAACATTTCCCCCACCATCAAAATTGGCATTTCCATTAAAAACGGCATCGTCGAAGAAATCATCATTGGAGCTGCTTGCACTCCTTAGGAAATCGCCGCATATAAATCCCTCTTCCAGGAATATAGGGATATTTTTGCCTGGTCATACACAGAAATGCCTGGCCTTGAATCATCTATTGTCGAACATGGCATCGACACCTGGCCTGACATCACACCAGTTCGCCAAAAACAGCGACCGCTACACCCATCCAAGGCCGCGGCTATCAAAGCCGAAATTGAAAAATTACGCACGGTCGGGTTCATCTACCCCATTGCTTACACTTCATGGGTTTCCAACCCTGTACCCGTAAAAAAAAAACAGGGCACTATCTGCGTTTGCACAGACTTTCCCGATCTCAATAATGCATGTCCAAAAGACAATTTTCCAACACCTTTCATCGATCAAATTATCGACGACTGCGCCGGCCACGAGGCGCTCTCTTTTATGGATGGATTCTCTGGCTATAACCAAATTCAAATCCACCCAGCCGATCAGTATAAAACCACATTCATTACCCCGTGGGGTACTTTTTCATATCGTGTCATGCCTTTCGGCTTAAAAAATGCCGGCGCAACTTTTCAGCGGGCAATGACATACATCTTCCACGATTTGGCTTAAATCATCCTGGCCTACTTGGACGACCTCACTGCTCAATCCAAGAAATGCACCCAACATCTAGATGATTTACAAATCATCTTCCAACAGTGTCGCCGGTACAACATCCGCTTGAACCCCCTCAAGTGTGTGTTTTTCGTCACCGCGGGGCGCCTCCTCGGTTTTATCGTTTCTCAAAGCGGTGTCACCGTGGACCCCCTCAAAGTCAAATCCATCACCGAAATTCCACCTCCCTGGAATTTACAGCAACTTCAGAGTCTTCAGGGCAAAGCTAACTTCCTTAGACGCTTTGTCCCAGATTACGCCATACGCACACATGGATTCCTTCTCCTACTACGTCACGACATCCCTTTTCATTGGGACGACTATGCCCAACAGTTGTTTGATGATCTTAAAGCAGTTCTTTCAAATGCACCTTTAATCAGTGCACCTGACTATAATCACGACTACATCCTCTATGTATCAGCATCAGCTGTATTAGTAGTCGGCATCCTCGTCCAGCTCGGAGATGAAAATCATGAACATGTCATTTACTACGTTAGTAAGAACCTCTCGGGACCACCCTTGAAGTACAAACACGAAGAGAAACTCGCTCTTGCAGTTGTCCTCGCAGTCCAGAAACAACGCCATTATATTTTTCTTCGCACCACCAAGGTCATCGCAGATTCTAACCATATGCAATACTTGCTCATCCGTCGACAAGTTAACGGAAAATTCGCTCGCTGGATCGTTATCCTCCAGGAGTACGACCTCGAGTTCTCAACACCTAAGAGTAAGAAGGCCCTCGTTCTCGCCGAACTTGTCACGGCCCTCCCCTCTGACATCACCAGTGCCCCCGTCAACACCGACTTTCCTGACGAACATCTCTTTTACATCGCTTCCGATGATCCTTGGTATGGCGACCTTCTTGTCTACCTACGAACTCAAAAGTTCGGTAACCATCTATCACAAGATGATCATCGGCGTATTCTCCATCAGGCCCCCCGCTATCTCCTCATCGGAGACATCCTATATCGGCGGGGCGTCGACACCATTCTTCATCGTTGCCTGACTATTGACGAGGCCGATAGAGTATTAAACGACTGCCACAGCAGCACTTGTGGGGGCCATCTTTTGGGTATATCCATGGCTCAGAATATTATCCGAGCCGGTTACTTTTGGCCTACCTTGTTTCACGATTGCATTCATGCCGTGAAACGATGTGAGCAATGTCAGCTCTACGCCAACAAAGCCCGAGCTCCCCCCACTCTTCTTCACCCTGTCATTACTGCAGGCCCTTTTTGTAAATGGGTCATCGACTTTATGACTTGTAATCCCCCCTCCAGCAATGGTCACAAATACATTGTTGTCGTCGTTGATTACTTCACCAAATGGGTCGAAGCTATGCCCACTTTCAACAACACCGCTGACACTGCAGTGCGTTTTTTCTTTAACCACGTCATATCCCATTTTGGAGTACCACTCCAACTTGTTTCTGATCATGGGAAACACTTCGAGAATGAGATCTTTGTCGAACTCTCATCTCGGTTAGGCTTCTCTCACGAGTTTGCCTCACCATATTACCCTCAGTCAAACGGACAGGTTGAGGCAGTGAACAAAGTCCTCAAGACCATGTTACAGCGCACGGTTAATAAACATAAAACCAATTGGCATCATATGTTATTTTCCGTGCCATGGGCTTATCGAACGGTAGTAAAGACCGCTACAGGTTTCACGCCATTTCATTTAGTCCATGGGGTCGAGGCAACTCTTCCCATCTAGTGCGAAATTCCCACCCTACGCACCGCAATTGAGCTTTTACCTGACACTGCTCCAATAGAGCAGCGCTTGCTGAACTTGGAGTCTCTGGATGAAGATCATCGATCCTCATTACAGAACAACGAGGCAGCTAAAAAACGATCCAAGGCTACCTTTGATCGCCATGTCAACCTTCGATCATTTCGCAAAGGCGACCTCGTCCTAGCCTATGATATCGCCCATGATACCTTTGGCCATGGAAAATTCGAATCACTTTGGCATGGCCCTTACATCATCCAACATTGTCTCACCAAAGGCGCATACATCCTGGCCTCCCCTGAAGGCCTCTCCCTCAAGGAACCCGTCAATGGGTTATATCTCAAGAAATTTTATTCTTAGAAGTAGTCATTCTACTTTAGGTTATTTTTTCTTCTTTTTAGTATTTTTAAATTTTTTTTTTTTTTCTCTCCATCCCTATTGTCTAAACTATCCTTTGTTCTATTGACAGATGCTTCCTCCACCATCTTACCACATCGGTTACCCCGACGGCGCCAGCCGTTGGACACAAAATCTCGCTTCGACTGCTTGGGCTCTCTACACCCCCTCACATGAAATGCTACATTCACGCGGCATCTGTTTGGGACCAACAACTAACAACCAAGCCGAATACACTGCGGTCATTGGCCTCCTGGACGACGCCCAGCGTCATCATATTCACCACCTTAGCGTTTTCCTCTACTCTCAACTAGTCGTTCTCCAGCTCAACAATGTTTACCATGTACGCGATCCGTGCCTCTTTCGCAAATACCTGCAGGTTAGACTGTTATCTCGACATTTTGATTCCATTACATTTACACATATTCCAAGACAATTGAATCAAACAACAGATGAAATAGCTAACACGGTGTTATATTGGCATATATCACATCAAGCTACACATACATAAAACATCTCATACATCCTGTCACAGCATATACATCGAATAGATATCATCATCATCAAAAGAAACACACATGTAGACAACATCAGGATCTCAAAATATGTATACTCATATATATATATATATATATATATATATATATATATCGGCCCATCAGGCCATCCGAATGTTTACATACAAAAATACATATGCCCGCAGGCCAGTGTCGCACCTCGGTACAAAAATCAGCTCACCAGCCTATATACAATCAAAAAGGTATACATCATACATCAGGGTGCCTCTATCGCACCCCCACCTGCTCCTCCCTCAGGAGGAGGTGGTGGCCCACCCCCACCTTCCCCAGGCGATGGTGGAGGATGACCCATAGGACCCTCATGCCCCGACGCCAGGCGTCCACTCGTCATCGTGGCAAGCACAGCTGCTCGTCGCACTATACCCCGCCATGGTGGCAGTACTCCTATACACTGCTCCAAGAACCCCTCGTCCTGGATGCGTATCCACATGCCCTCAGGCACGTCCTGTAACACCGTCTCCAGACGACGGCGTATATCATCAAAATCAAATCCAGCCACCGCCGGAGGAGCGTGTGATGGCCCCGCACCAGGGTCATCGAACCGGCACCTCCTCACTGCCCTTTCGGGCTCTGCTGGTCGCCCCGCGACCTCATCCCACCGACGTCTCTCTCCACGCGGCAGTCTCTCCGGCTCTTTCTGAGCCGGTGCTCTCTGCATCTCCACCTCGCATCCGCGAGGTGCCACATCTGCACATGCACAAAACAACAAACAAAAGATCGTATCAGCATCTATATCACATACATATGAACTGATATCTCAAACGATACCATAAATCAAAAACATACCCAATACTCAACATACCTCGATGGTCAAAAACCTCCCCAGGAGGTAGCACCATGTCTGGGTCCCCCCGGAAGTCAACCCCAGCATAGGGGTACCGAAGTATCACTTGCGGCATCTATCGCCATATCTGTGCCGCCTGCGCTGTAAAATAATGGCCACCTTCGCCACCACCGTGGCGAACCAAAACTGTAGACCGTCGCCTCAATCGCAGCTCTCATGCCCCAGGCACCTCTAGTAGAACCCTCGGGTGCAGCATCGGCACCCTCTCCAAAAACCAGGCTACCAGGACAGAACCAAATGCGAACTCTCTTGTACCTGTGGACCGACATCGATCCAACTGTGCTATCATCCGCGCATGCAGCGTTAGTCCCCAAGTGAACTGCTCGCCGCCCAACACTCTCTCCAGCACCAGCAGCTGGCCACCACTAATCCGTTGGGTCGCAAGTGACCCATACACACGAACAATCATCACTGCTATGCAACGATGTGCCAGGGAGTCTATAGCACTAACACTCACTACAGTCCCAGACATGAAGTTCTCGCCTGAGCAATATCGCTCGGCGATCGTCACCAAGGTTGTCTCCCTCGGCAGCACAGGCTCGGCCGATAGGGGCGTTCCCTGAAAGGGGAGCCCAGTCAAAAAATATACATCCTCCACCGCAGTGAAGGGGATCTGCTCTCCTCGCACGAGGAATAATTTTAGCTCTGGACTCCACATCTAGAGCAAGAACTGCAACAAGTACTCATGTGACCGTATCAACGGGCACTCAAAAAACTTTAGCAACCCATAGGTTTCTAAAGTCGCTCGCACCATAGGCCCTGCATTGGCCACAACATCTCACAACTGGGCCCAGTATCGCTCACGCCACCGCACAACCATCATCACTGCTGGCCACCTACACACAACACAGAGTCCAATATCAGCTCAGCTACCCATCAACAGCATCAAAAAGACTCGATTTTTACCCTTCAACCTTGCCGCATAGGCGCAGTTTTATCACCCACAGGCGCGCACACGTGCATGCCTGTTCATATTACAGGTGCGCATCTATGCGCGCCTATTCATTGCACAGGCGCACCCCTGAGCGTGCCTGTTCACCATACAGACACGCACAGGTTCACACCTGTCCAACACACAGGTGCGCCCTACTGCACGTCTGTCCACAACACAAGCGCGCCCTTCGAGCGCGCCTTAAAGTACCCTACCCGCGCACCCATGCGCTCATATTCAATGTACAGGCACGCACTTATGTGCGCCTTCCACTGAATCGCTCGCGCATGTGGGCCCACATCCTATAAAAAATCCCCTCAACCCCTCTGTACGGCCCTCCGTACCTACCCTGCCCAAAAATTGAAAACCTATTTCTATGCAGGATGATCAGACCACTAACCTGAAACTCGCAGAACGTCGATCGGCCGCCTTGTCCTCCCTGAATCTCCAAATCTCCTCTGAAATCTTCTCATCCAGTCACTGTTGCAGCAGGTACAAATGAGGTGGCAATGTGGGCCCTACAGCTATATATAGGCCTTTTTCCAAACTTCCACTCACCATTCCGGGAGCCCAAGACGTTCATTTTTCAAACCGTCTTCAGCCACAGGATCAGCATCCCGCCACCTACATCACAGTTGTCCCTGGGTCACTTTTCATTCTAAGCCCCAAGGGCGCCTTTTTTTCATATCATGGTCAGGTACGCACGTGCATTGTCACAATTATCTCATACATGCTCATATCTTTGATTTTCTTCAGATATTGTTCACTTTGGGTATTTGGTTGTTCTGTGTGCAGATACTTGATCATCCTCCCTCAACATCATTCCTTCAGGTATATATTCAGCACTAGCATGTAGTCTCTCCCACTGTATTGCATTTACATTTCCAGTCACACCCTCTGATATTGGCCTTTAGAATACCCATTCCTGGCTCTGCAGTACTCACACCTCCGTTTGCATCTTCGGTACTGTTACCCGGTAGATTTCTTACCCACATGAGTTGTCCCATTCATAGCAACTTTTGACACTTTTGACACTCATGTTGTTCTTCATTACCCTTTAGGGATGGGAGTCCCGATAGTCTTTCATCATGTTGCGAATCAACCACATACTTCTTCTCCTCATTTTTCTAGCTTCCCATATGGACTCCCAGATCATCTTTTTATGGTTCTATTCTTTTTTACCTGCACCTCCGCAGGATCATGAACCCTCCATTTCCTCCACCATCAGTTTGCCCATCTGCGAACCTATCTTCATTTCACCTACCTCATACAGAAACTCACCAATGGGGCCCCCCACCCTTCATCAGTTTTCCAAGAAATTTATGCCCTCCCTGGGGCACTCATGTCACACTAGGGCACCCATTTCTGTATTTGTACATTTTTCCCCAAATTATTCATTATTTATTGTACAAACACCTTTATTTCCAGTCATTACATTTTCCGTTGTCGTCACCGTTGGCGACTTGCTTCCTTTTTTGGCCACACGCAACCCATGTCACCCTTGGTTGGAGCATTACTTCTCATCTACCTTTGTTGGTATCGTCCATATCTTCAAAGTACTTCACAGGTCACTTGCCTCTACCCTATGAATTTGTTCACCTTGTCTCGCCTCTGGCACAACTTATCCTCGATCTTGGCATCCCCCTGACACTCGACCTTGTCACAAGGTTGCGGCCACTCATTATATCTTACACCCTCCAACCAAGGGCAGTCTTGAGTCTTCCCACTTTTTGACTTCGTCCATGTACCTCTGCCACTTCCTCACCTCAGTAGATTCTATGAAGCCCTTTGCTTCTGGGAGTCGCGTTCCCCTTTTGTCGACAGCAGCACAC
>ML776687.1:1644966-1701136 GCA_009831015.1 Picea engelmannii | reverse complement strand
ATATGCTCATAGTTTTAGTTTGTTTTAATTTAATTCTTGCTTATAGTTTTGTTTTGTTTTCTCTAACCCTTTCCTCTACAGCTGTCATGCTCAGCAAGACCCAACTGGGCATGTAAGCACCCTTGATTTGCTCACAAGGTGACAAATTGGGTGCAAACACCTGGTCAACATCAAACTTATGCAGGAGGACCCACTGGTTACAATTATCCACCTAACCCAGTGTATGGTCCTACTGGTGTTTCTATGCCACACCAGTATCACCCGCAGGTTAACCGACAGTTACCTTTCCTTGCGACTCTGGATCTCCCAGACTTGTCTTGGTTAATGAATGATCTTATTTTTCATTCTCCGGTTTGGCCAGCTATTCCAACTAAACTTCCTTCTGATATTCTAAAATTCGACGAAAAGTCCGGAGAAGATACAAATAACCATGCGATGACTTTCCATTTGTGGTGTTCATCAAAATCCCTCATGGATGATTCTATACGTTTGCGTCTTTTCCAATGAACACTTATGAGTTCTGTAGAAAAGTGGTATATTGAACTACCATGTGCTTCTTTTCAATATTTCAACTCCCTTGCCATGTCTTTCCTCACGCACTTCCAACTACCCATTCGATACGAGATGGGTATTGAACTGTTGACCTCCCTTCGTCAAACGAACTACGTGCATATCTCTGATCATATTCATGAATGGAGGCGATGACGAAGGTTGATCAAAGTGATCATTCCTGACCAGTTATTAGCGGAATGTTTCACTAAATCACTGTTACCCCTGATTGCTCATGATGTTGCCATGGGTGGTGTAGTCACCGAGGAAGAAGATATTGCTCGAGATCAGTACTTAGATTTGGTTTATTCAAAATCTGGTACTCTGTACGAATTAATACCAAATGCTACCCATGCCACTACTGATCCATCCAAACTGTCGTCTACCTCACATGCAGATGGAGTTATTGTCTCCGTCAAAACCCAATCTACTTCCTAGTCAACTGGAACAACCCAGCGGTCTGCTTCGACGTCTACTCCCAGTTTGACCACACCCTCTTCTACCTCCCCTCAAACTCAGGTCTCTGAGGTGAATACAGTCCAATCGGCCCCTTCACAAAAATCTGGAGGTAAGAAGAAGACAAGAAATAAATCGAAGAAAAACAATAACAATGAACAACCAAAAAATCAAACTCAAACCCCTGTTGCCGAAAATCAACCACAACGGAAACCAAAATTCCCATGTCTCATTTGTGGTGATGATCACTACACCCGAGATTGTCCACATCATGATGAAGTGGCCAAGATTTTTAAAGGAAATTCACAACCCGCTGTGCTTACTCAGCCTTTTCCATAACAACAATCCTTGGTTACTCAAACCCCCACTCCAGGGGGCAGTTCCAGCCAATCCCATGATGAGGCCTCGACAAGTGCCCATATTTACATGTTTAACGGGATTAATCTGACCACTCGCACTACGACATACAACACACCAGTTAAACCTGATAAGCCGAAGACCACTAATGGTTATTTACCGGACCCATCACCATATTCCGTTTGTCCTCTGTCTGCTAGCCCTCCGTACGGGCCACTCCAGATCAAGAAAACTTCATTTGACTCCATATTACGCCCTCCTAAGAGAACTATTCAAAAATTTACCTTCAATCCTAGTTCACGGGCTGCCCAAAACTACAACATCATTGAAGATTTGGCTCAAGCACCATGTACTATGTCTACTTTGGAAGTTCTACAACACTGTCCCAGTCAACGTAGAACGCTCTTGGCTGCCATCGACTCTTTTGATCCTGATTCATCTAATAACCTCACGTTTAATCTGGATGATCACCAGCCTTGACTCTCCCACCAACTATCTTTTCAAATCGATGTTGTTGTTCACAATCAACAAATCCACCGAACTATCTTGGATGAGGGAGCCTCTACTTGTGTCATGTATTTGTCTTGTTGGAAAGGCTTGAAATCACCTGCCCTTAACAAATTCCCTACGATGTTACGCACTTTCGATGGGAGAGTTTTTCATCCCCATGGGATTTTACATTCCCTTCCCATCCAATTGGGTGGAAAAACTGTTACTGTTGATGTCGAGGTGGTCGATGCTCCCCTCAATTACAACTTATTACTTGGAAGAAGTTGGTTTTGTGCTATGATTGTCATTGCCTCTTCAGTTTTTCGATGTGTCCAATTTCCTCATCAGGGAAAAATTGTCACTGTTGATCAGTTAGATTTCTGCACGACCGATGCTCGCGCTCCCGCTACCAACAATATTCCTTTCTTGGGAGACCACAAGATCATGTATGAAAGTGTTGGTGTTGGCTTACTCAAATATTATAGCCTCATGGGTACCTTCCCTACACCACTTCCACCGACTACACATCATATTTCCACCATCGATATGATTTCAACCACGGCTTATCAATCTTTGGAATCATCTGACCCTTGGATTGTACCTTGTCCATTGGAATTCGATGCACTAGGTGACACTGTGCCACTTAGTCCAGCCGAACCATCATACGTTTCTATCCAATCCGCTTCTCCCTCATTGGATGACCAACATTAATTGGCACCTGACATTTCCTCGACATAATCTCGGTTGAGTTCCTTGTCGTCTGCGATCGACTACATTTCCCCAATTTTTCCTTTTCATGAATCTATTCCGGAAATGCTTCGCATCAACAAGTTACCTCGGGATAATAACCGTCACCGATCCTCTTTTATTCCCCCTCGTGAAGAAATTTGGGGAGATATACAGTCTATCTCCCCTCCTGATGTTGATTTTCTATCGTCTCCCATGATTTCAACTTTCGATGATTTGGATCCGGTAGTGGACATGGTGATTTCTTCTGTAGGGTTATTGGAGCCTGATCTCCTTACCCCTATCGTAACCCTCGACATGTGTTCCTTCCCGAGTGATTATCTTCCATCCAGTGAAGATCTCTTGGAATCCATGACCGAGTTTTTTCCCTTGACATGGTATCCTCCCAGAGCGTTATTCTCTTGGAAGCCATGATCAAACAGAATCCACGAGCATAGTTTTTCTTCTCTGTGTCAATCTCGTTAAAAAATGAAACAAAGGCCTTGAACATAGTTCTTTTCCTGTGTCAAGCTCATTAAAAAATGAAACAGTCACCTCTCTTGAATCTTATTTTCATCCACCCTTCTCCTTTTTCTCATCTAGTAGATAAATTGGTGACAACCTCAAAGTCGGTGAATGAATTGAAGCTTGGAGGGCATGTCTCCAGCCTTTTATGATCTTTCTGGAGTTAAGGCACTAGCTTTCAAGCTGGGGGCATACCGAGCTTAGCCTTTGTTCTTTCTCGTGCTCGAAAATACATGAGAATGCATCTGGGTCAAATTTTATCTCTTTTTCATACCTATATGGATACACGAAAAAGGAACCCCCTGGAGTCTTCTTTAAGCTCTTTTCAGACTCTCTAAACATGAAAAGATTGTCGAGTGATCTTCCTTCCTTTCCCACTCGTTAAAAGGTTTGAAAGGGCATCTTTTGAGTGATAATTTATCTCTTTTTTGGCCTCGCGAGACTAACATTACGAAAAAGGACAACATTGGAGTCACCTTTAAGTTCTTTTCAGACTCTCTAAACATGAAAAGATTTTCGATCAACCTTGTTCTTTTCATGCTCGTTAAAGTATTTGAAGAAAACATCTATTGAGCGATAGTTTATCTCTTTTTCGGTCTCATCAGACTACTTTAGGAAAAAGGAACTGAGAGAGTTCTCTTTTAAGTGTTTTTCCAAACTCTATAATCATGAAAAACCTTCTATTTTACCTTCCCTGGACTCGTTAAACCATCATAAATTGAAGGGCCCATATGGGATCGAACCCTTACATCTTCCAGTTCATTAAACAAAGTAAGAGGAACTTACCGAAGGTGAGTTATATCGAGCATGTGTTACCCTCCTCGAGCTCATTAAATTAAAAAGAGGTACTCATCTATCTGGATGGGGGGGAAATTGAAAAAAGCAAGCCAAGAATTTTTTGAGAACATCACCAAGTAACTCTTATGGTCGCCCTTGAACACGGAACTGTATCTTTTCACACACATTAATCCGTTGAACCTCTGCACTGAACCAATCCTCTGAGTTTTTCTTACTCCTTTGGGTCACCTGACGAAAGTCACAGTATCCACTGCATCATCATGTTTTGGTCCATTTCATGTTTATGTTGTTGTGCCTCAGTGTTCAAGGGAGGTATCTGCCTCGAGAGTCAACCATCACAAATATCTTGTCTCAATACCTATGTCATTCCATGTTCATTTGATCTACCAATTACATCTCTGTGTCCATTTCATGTCATTGATGGGGGATACATTCAAGGCCCTCCTTTGACGAGTCTATTCATGTCGACTTCAACACATTATCTAGGAACTAGACTTAGAAACTAGTTAGTACTTTGGGACCTGCATGCCTCAATGGCAGGCCTCCTCACATTCGACAGTGGGTTTACATCATTGACCTCTCATCGAATGATTCCATGGATGTTTGACTTCAACTCATCCATTCACATTCGTTGGAATGCACTAGGGTACCTTGGGAATCATTGACATTAATGATGATTTCCCTCACGCTTGTTAACGGTTTACATCATTGACCGGTAATCAAGTGGTTTTTGCCATGTTCGACATCAGTACATCTATTCACATGGTTAGATTCGTACTACATCAGGATCGGTGAGAAGACCCTAGGTTGAGTCATCACTCTTATATGTACTTTGCCCAGGTTGCGAAGGAGTTTCTTTTGAACAATGACACATATATTGTTACATAGATCCACTTTGTATTGGTCGTGGCTATGTCTTATCATCTCGTAGATCCATTGTGTATTCTTCGTGGCTACGATCAATTCAAGTCATGGGAGTATATATCCACAATGTATATTCAGTGGCTATACCTTTTTATCAATATAATTATGGATCCTCAGTGTATTTTATGGCGGCCATATCTTGCAAGTCTTGATCACCCAGGCATAGGTATGCCTTCCTTGGGTTTGAAACATGTCATAATATTTGTTGGATGTTTGTGTGCAGCTTTTGTCAGGTTCTCTGCATCTATACCCTTGCTTGAAAGTCTACAAAGAATTTTAGTTATCAGTTCTCATCTTCTAACTTCATACTTTGGGGGGCAATCTGTTACACATCAAAATTACTCACTTCGATAGTGTCGCAAGTGTCGTCATTACAAGTGTCGCAAGTGTCGCATTTTGCTCGCAAGTGTCGCAAGTGTCAGAAAAATCATACTGCCATAATTCCTATGTCATGATTATAATGACATCGGAAGGACACTTGAAACGCCTCAAACATTTGATTTGGAAGAAGAGAAATGGGTTAACGGGGTTATGAACCTCTTTCCATTTGAAAGAACCACTAAAAATTGAGTTTCAGAAGAGAACGCTCCCCTATACCACTATTAGGAGTGTTGGCGCTCACCTATACACTCTTAGGGAGCGTTATAACGCTCTTTCTACTCTTTTTGAGGATCGTTGCTACTATTAGGAGTGTTGGCACCCCCCTATGCATTGTTAGGGAGCATTATAGCGCTCTGATGCCCATTTTGAGGGAGTGCTACCTATTCTGGGCAAAAATTGGTTTGTTGAGAAGAATGAGGAAAAGATCTCTTAAATCTCTGAAGACAGTTGGATTCAAATCCTTGGTCAAGCCATGATCTTAGGGAAGATCCCTAACTGAAGGAGGAAAATCCTCAACTTACCCCAAAGATATCTCAAGTGGTTGTGCCTCTCTAAACCTATTTAAGAAGGCCCTCTCATGGTGAAAAGGGGGAATGATTGGAGGCATGAAACCTATGATCTCATAGGAAACACACAGTGAAGTGGAGGAGAATAATCAGTGAAGTTATTTTCATTCTGATCACGGGTCTTTTGAGAAAGGGTTAGACAAGGCGGACTTGATGAAGTTGCCACACTTGCATCTACGGTTGTAATTTTTTTTCATTGTTGTTCTCATAAATATAATATGCTTGGCCTATTTCTTTCTAGTTTGTGCTTGATCTCACATGAACTTGTCTCTAAGTAGATAGATCTTTTTTAAGCTAATATCATTAGGGTAGGAAGCTGGTTGTATCTTGTTTGTCTACAAGGCTTATCGAAGAGTTCAAGATTGGAGCTCAACTCAGATCGTGCAGGGACAAACTTCGGTAAAAGGTACTTCTCTTCTCCTTCCTCCTCACACATTAGTTTATCTAGATCTAAAAGGAAGTCAATGTCCATGATAAGCATCTTTTGTCTTAAGAGTTAAGAGTCTAGATCTCAAGAGGAGATCTACCTATCCACAGGGAGATTTTCCTTCAACAATAAGGTAGTGCATGCTCCACGCACCTATAACCAATGTGGATCACTTTTTTGTCGCACCAATAATTGGTGCGCACTACTTTTGTGTCGTGCGCCAATATCCACCATGCACAATTTTGGTTCATGCACTAATACCTATTGCGTGCAATTTTTTTGTTGCACGCTAATATTCTGCACTCATTGCACTATATGCATTGCACTGTGCCAAAGTTTAGTACGCTCCCACCATGCACTAGTACTCCACGCACACCATTAATTAACTTGTTGTGCGACAATAATATACCCACATTTTGCACATACCAACAAAATTCCTCTACACTCTGCCAATACTGTGCACACCAAGTGCACCAATATTATGTGTGTTCACACCCAATCTACACCACACAGTGCTAAATTTAGTGCTCAAATCCATGCAACATTATTTTTTGCGCATTACCACTCTACATCGTAAAGCACCAAATTTAAGTGCGCACACCCGTGCGCCAATATTTTTCGTGCATTACCACTATGTACCGCCCAACGCAAAATTTAAGTGCACACACCTGTGCGCCATTATTTTTTGTGCATTCGCACTCTACACCATGCATCGCAAAATTTAAATGTGAACCAGTATTTTTCACGCATTGCCACGCTGCACCGCGCACCACCAAATTTAAGTGTGCACACCCGTGCACATTCATTTTTATGCACATCAATTCCTCATGAATTCCGCTGCGGAAATTGGGGCTTTTGCCTAAATTGTTCCCAATTTTCACCATAGACATTGTGCAACTATGAAATTTGTTCAATTTCACCCTGAATACACCAATTCAACCTCTGCAACAACAATCGTTGTTGGTTGAAATTTCTAGAATGAATTTTTCCCGAACTCAATTCACAAATTGAGAATTTTAATCAACTAATATCGCTCCATCTGTCATGGCTTTCTTCTAACTTCAAATTCGAACAATTCCAAGTCTGAATTTGCTAGAACATATATTAAATTAAGAATATCTCACTACTTGGCCAAATTTCTCAATTTTCCCATGAATTTAACAACAGAAATTGGGGCTTTTGCCCAATTCCACGCAATTGCTTCTAATTTTTACCATGGACCCTCTGTAACTTGAAACTTGGCCATTTTGAAATAAATTCACTTCAACTCAACTTGCTCAACCCATCTAGGCTTAGTGTTGAAAACTGGAGCTCTGATACCATATTGTAACATCCCCAACATCCAACTAGGCTATGCCACATCAAAATTTCTGAGTTGTATACAAATTAAAACATATACATACAGAAACTCTTGTGGAATTTTATATATATAACTTAAAATAGATGAATACATTCTACAAATTCACAGATTCATACAGAATAATAATAAAAAAACATATGCAGCACACACAGGAAAAACCCATAAAAAGAAACGCATAAATATTAATGCAGTGTGTAATTTAACACACAATTGACACTTATCTAGGTAAAACTATCACCAACTGCGTGCATACCTTCCACGAACCTCCCAACTTTAGACCACACTACTCATCACTCTCAGCAATGAGTCACCCCTAATCTGGGAATAAACTCCACCCGGGTAAATGGATTTGATTCCTAACTAGGCTCATGTATCTCAGACAAGAGGAAAGACTATGTCACATGTGCCAACTCAAACTAACAACCTATAGTCCCTCATTCCCCACATGCCTATCCCACCCCAGGAAGTGTTCCCCTTCTCTTCTCAACATTCCTTCAGCTATTGTTATGGGATTAATCGGTAAATTCATACATAAATAGATCTCCCTAGATCCCACTAGAAACTTGAACAAAACATACCAGAACATGAAACTTTCCCTAAGTTCTAATCATTGAATTTACTAATTAACAAGAGATGAGCAACATAACTTTTAAATGTCGCTTCTTCTTGCCATTGTCATCCTAGCTCCACTTCAATTCTCTTGTGATATTGAATCTACAAGGGAACACAAATCAACCAAAGTGAAAGCAACACAATGTACTCAACAAGAACTTATGCATGTGATCAAGGAATCATACAATAAAACAAGACTAGTTTTATGGGAAAGAAACATATTGTTGTATCATATTAAATGAATGTGGAGATTAAAACCAAAAGCCTTGATGTCACAAGGTCCCCTTCTAATATCCCTTTTCTCCAACAGATACACCTTCTCTCCAACCTTGAATGAATAAGATCCGCAATAACTTGATGAACTAAAATGAGGCTCTCAAGCATGATCTAATGCAGAAATCTCCATCCAATTCCTAGCCTATTCAATATTATCCTTTTAATGCTTATCCTTTTCCATGAGAGGTCCCTCTTTATATAGTTTGAAAGAGAGATGGGTGAGGATATTAGGATGATCCCAGCAAATCAGAGAATCAAGTAAGATCCAAATTGTTCGGAAGCCACCTCATCTTCCAGAAAATCCCCTTCTAGAACTTTTGTGAAGTTTGAATTTTCCTTAGTTTTTGACATCATCGCACCCTAGGTATAGTGCATCATGTGGTGAAATCACATGCCATCTCTAGAGCAGGATGCAATGATCAAGCATCATCGCACCCCATGCATCTTGCAGGGTGCGACGACCTGCCTTAATAGGGTTTTTGAGAAGAGAAATCCAATCACTTTCCTCATGGAGAAAGACTCTTTTTATCTTTTCATGGGAACATGAACACATGTTTTCAATTGATAACCAGGGTGACCGAAATAATGTGCAATATAATTCCCCCCAAAGTATGAAGCTGGACTCATGACAGCCGAAATACTTTGTAGAATGTGTGTGTTGGAAACAAGGAGCGCACCGATCGGGAACCTACAAACAATCAAGCCTCTTCATAATAGTATACCAGTGTATGAGGTAGGAATTCCCATACTCAAATTAAAAAATGTCAAGTGATTCATGGCCACTAAATATACATTGTGAATCCATGTCATTATGAATTGGCATAGCCACCAAGAATACATTGTGGATCTATGTTCTAAAGAATTCAAATTCTGACATAGCCACGAGACATACAAAGTGGATCTATGTGTCAATAAAAATCATGAATACTCCGTCGCAACTTGGATCAAAATGATAATATCTAGGGTCTTCATTTTCGTCATCTCTAAGTACGGATCTAGCCATGTGATTACAGGTGTTGAAGTCGAACATGGTAGGAACCACTTGATTACCAGTCATTAATAAAAACTGTTAACAAGTGTGAAGGAAATCACCATTGATGTCAATGACTCCTGAGGTACCCTCGTACAATCCAATGAATGTGAATAAATGAGTTGAACTCAAACACTTGATGGAATCTCCCAATCAGGGGTCAATGTTGTGAACCCACTGTTGAAGGTGAAGAAACCTGCCATTGAGGCATGCAGGCTCTAAGGTATTAAATGATTTCTAAGTCTTGTTCCCAGATAATGAATTGAAGTCGATAGGGAAAGACTCATCACAAAAGGGCCTTGATGTATCCCCCATCAATGACATGAAATATGTAACATATTTGAGGTAGATCAGAGTATGAAATGATTTGAAACTAACACATGGAAGGCCGACATGGTAGAAAATTTAGGACTGCAGATGGTCGACTCGATAGAAGGCTTGTTAAGGTTAGACTTCTCTTGAACATATGAATGACACAACAATGGTATTGGAAACATTGACTCAAGGAGGACCCGATATATGGACATGCGGATGGTCAAATGAGAGACAAATGGATTTCCTGAACTAGATACAATGATGAAGGGGGGTGTCATGTTCAAGAGCGACTATTACTGCCACTAACACAAATACAGAGATACATTTCTTTCCCAATTTTTTCCCCACCATTTATGGTGAGTACCTCTTTATTTTTACGCAAGCTTGAGGAGGATAACATATGTTTGTTGATGTAATCTCATCCTTCAGATGATTCCCTCATAGTATGTTTAACAAACCCTATAAGCAGTGGTTCGATCCCATATGGTTCTTTCAATGTTTTTTTAACGAGTCCAAAGAGAGAAAACTCAAGGGTTTTTCAATTTTAGAGAGTCTGAAAAACAATTAAAGAGAACTCCACAAGGTCCTTTTTCATAAGTTAATCTGACAAGACCAAAAAACTAATAATCTACCGCTCATCGGATGTTTTCTTCAAATACTTTTATGAGCGTGAAAAGAACAAGGTCGCTCGGCAATCTTTTCATGTTTAGAGAATCTGAAAAGAGATTAAAGGGAACTCCAAGGGGTTCCTTTTTCATATAAAATTTATGAGTCTGAAAAAGTGATAAAATTATACTCAGTTACATTCTCATCGATTTTATAGCACGAGAACGAACAAAGACTAAACTCGGGGTTTTTCCTGAAAAAACCCTTAAAGGATCTGTACATCTGACAAATGTGTAAAAACAAACCAGAAAAGTGGAACCTTGTTCCAACGTTTAACCTCTAGACTTTTTATCTGTAAAAATCAACCACTTGTCAAGTTTTTAGGACTTTAGGGTTAGGGTAAAGAATTAAAATAATATAATATTCAAATGAAAAGTAATGAAAATCAATAAAATAGGCAAAAACCTCCATTTCACTATTTCATTTGTAACTTCACCTAACCATTGGTCCAAGCCCTCTTTTTACCTCAATTTTAAACTAGGGATTGCGGAGTGCAGGGATGATCATTCGACGAATTGTCTCCACAGAAAAGGTAATCTTCATTTATTTTATCTTTCCATGGATTAAAATTTATTTTTCATTGGTTAAAAATAGACTTTTGGGTTAATTTTTTGGGGGTACCCATGCACGGAGGTCATCGCATGCACCCTATATCGGGCCCTGCGACAATCCAGGATCATCACAGGAATCTTTATAGCCATCCTATGACGACATCGCAATGTGAAATTGCCCAGGCTTGCGACGTGTGCAGCCCCAAAAGATTTTAAAGATGAATTTGCCAATAAAAATTCTCTAGAGAAGAAAATTATGATGTTAATCTCCTCTTATCATTCCTGTGCAGGTATTCCATGGTCAAAATTTTGGAATGGCATGAGAGAGAACATAAGAAGGAAGACTACTTCACTAGGAATGAATCAGGAATAGTAATGGTTGTCCAGCAGTGTGGGATGTTGAAATTCTTCATGATACAGGGTATGAGGGCCCAGCTGAGACTCCTTGAGTACCTAGTTCACATGTGGGATGTGAACGTGCAGGATTTCCATGTGGGTGCTCACACACTTACTATAGATATCGAGGATATTTACTTCCTAACAGGACTATCTCATCGGGGTTCACGAGTGACCCTAACAGGTAGCAAGGGAGGCGGTGAGCTTATGAACCACTACTTTAGTCAACATTGTGTGTTAGGTACCCAGAAACATAGTGGCAAGGTCATTATTAGGGATGTCCAAGACTTGCCTCTACAGACTATCCTCTATACCATCACACGCATGGCAGGGATTGCATCTCCCCATATGGCTCTACATAGCTACTTTCAGTATGCATTGGAGTGTATGGAACCATGAGTCTTCAACTTGCGTGAAGGGGTTTTTAAAAGTATGAAAAAACAACTAACCAAGTGTATAAGTGGTGGGTTGAAATAGTTTATATACGGGTCAATTTTGGTATCCTTCTTCCTAAAGAGGGTCCCATTTTTATGCTTGCAGGTAGAGTGGTGTATACCTGCACCACGGGATCCAAGAATGAAGAGGTGTGTGGACCTCATGGCCCGACATGAAGCTGGTCCTATTGTCAGGTACAACAATATCTTCTTCAACTAATTGAGAACTTAGAAGCTCATGGTCGATGATTATGAATATGTCGAGCTAGACTTCCATGGAGATCTGGACCTAGCTCTTCCTGAGGGTTCCCAATGGGGAGACATAGGTAAGAAGGAAAATTATGTTATATCATGTTTTTGTTATTTTTAAAGATATACGATGTTTTTTATGTTGTTTATCTGATGACTAATCAAATTCTCTTTGATGATGCATATGTGGGACCATATTTTCCTCCAGTTTCATCCCCTATATAGAGGTGAGGGAAGAGATATGCCGTAGCAGGAGTGGTTGTTGTCGACTTCGAGATTCTAGAAAAAAATCTAGAGGGACTCACAATGAATGTCCCAGATGCCTCCATAGATGATATTCCTAGGAATTATTAGCGCCACACAGTGGGCATGTCTGCTTCCATCAGTCAACTGCTTTATAGTGTAGCATGGGAAGTCACATGTTATAGCAAGCATCATCCTTGATGCTATTGTATATGAAGCCATGTGATTCACATTTTTGATATTTTGTTCTTCGGACAAAATAACTTTTTTGTAAACTTTTATCATTATATATATATATATATGAGGCTTCTACTGGCTTACTTTTTGTATATACAAAGTGTGATTGGATTTTATAAATGTCTCATATGTATTCCTAACACATAATTAGCCAATGCATGTGTTAATGTATTTAGAAATCTAGGAATGTGTTGATATTCAAGGTAATCAAAATGACGTTCCAATAGGATAATTTGTAGATGTACCCTTAACAAAGTAGGACTTCGGATAGAATAAACGTTACTCAACTGTAGGAATACTAACTGTGAATCAAGTCGTACAACAAGATGACGGATTCCAAGTGAAACAGATTCGGTCAATAATTCGATGACTGCATTGTATTATGCAATATTCTTAGTTGCACGACCAAGGAAAACACCATGTAGACTAATCAGTTCATCTGTAGGTGCATAGATTTCCCAAGCAGCAGACGCTAAGTTATGAGTATTGTGAATAGCACCATCAGGGAATCCAAGGTAGGGCAGTGAAGACACCGACATCTGAAAACCAAGAACAACACAAGGTAAGAAGTTGAAGGGTCAAACCAAACAATGAAAAATCACACAAAAGTATGATACACTAAAGTACAAGCACTCATGAAAAAATGACTTAAGCATAGTACTTCTTTAAGTAAATCTCATTTCTAGGTTCACTCAAAGGGATTTCATCATAATATACTAGCTCATAAGCTCCCTTCTCCAACACTCGTTTGAAAATATAAGGACCTCGCCACATGGGCTCAAATTTACCAGCCACTAGCAACTCACGATCTTGCTCGTAAAGAAGAACTAGATCACCTTCAGAAAAAACATTGGCTTGAAATTCTTGTCATATTGGGATTTAACACGTTTTTTCTTAGTTTCAATAACCAAGGTGGAATCATGATGGGTTTCATCTAATTGCATCAAGCACAATAGATGTTCCTCCTCAACAAACGTGTTGGGGAGAAGTTCGACGGCTAGTTTCAAAGATGGTATCTCACATTCAATCGGAAAAATTGCTTCGATACCATAAACTAGTTGGAAAGGTGTAAATCCCATGGTAGACTTAATGGATGTCTAATAGGCCCATAATGATGATAACAACATCATGTTCTAATTCGTCTTATGAATTCTTATCATCTGTCGAAGCATGGTAGTGAGAACTTTGTTGATTGCTTCAACCTGGCCATTGGCCTGTGGATAATTGGGGTTTGATTTTTCATGGCGAAGACCCAACTTTTCAGTAAGTTCGGACATCATAAAATTTCAAAAATGACTACCATGATCAGTAACAATGGCTTGAGGGACACCAAACCTAGTAATTATATGATTGAATATGAACAACATTGCAATTCTCTCGGTGTTATCAAATGTAGGCATCACCTTGGCCCATTTAGTGAAATAATCCACAGCTACAATAATGTATCCATTCCCCCCGTCCGAGTGAGGGTTACATGTCATGAATTCAATGCCCCATTTAGCGAATGGACCAACAGAAACTATAGGGTGAAGAGGAGTAGGGTAAGATCTAATCTTATGATTATAAGTTTGACAAGTGTGGAATTTCTGGACTATAGTAATGCAATCCTTAAATAGTGAAGGCCATAAATAACTAGCTCGTAAGATCTTTTGGGAAGTGGCATACCCATACATACGACTACCACATGCTCGAGAGTGACATTCATTCAAAGCTTTCTCAGCTTCATCGTAGGTAAGACATTGTCAAAAAATGGAGTCAATACCACGGCGATAAAGAGTATCACCAAGGATGATGTATTGGCGGGCTTGATACCGTATACAACGACGATCCATACTAGAAATGTCAGGCTGAAAAGTTTGATTATGGAGATAGATGATAATATATTTGTACCATACGTCATCATAACTGATCAGAAAAAGGGATTCTTCAGGTAAGGAATCCTCTGCCACATTTTCTTTTTCAGTGGAGGGAAGGTCACATATCAATTCGACAAAGACCAAATATTTCTTTGAATTAGCGCATTCAAACTCCAAGTCAAACTCCTGGAGAATAAATATCCATTTGGATTACTTTCCCCCCAGCAATTGTCGAGTAAGGATGTGTTGCATGGAGTCGCAATCAGAAGTAATAGTGGTCCTGCGTAACAAGATATAGTGACGAAATTGTTGAACAGCTTGAACAGCTACCAAGGACAGTTTCTCCACATGTAAGTATTTGGTTTTGGTAGTCGTGAGACTCCTACTCAAATAGTATATCACATGTTCATCGTGTGAATCATCCTCTTGGACTAAAACCATGGAAATGGTAGAGTCCAAAGCATCTAAGTAGAGGAAGTAATCTCGGCTATAGTCAGGGGGAAACAACAGTGGTGTACAGGTTAAAGTGAGTTTAAAAGCTTCAAAGGATTTGTTTGTAGTATCATCCCATACAAAGTCGTAACCTTTCTTGAGTATCCGAGTGAAACCTTTCGTTAATTCATCATAATTGGGGATGAATCGTCGTAAAAAGTTTACCATCCCTTGAAAACTTTGGAGCTGGCAGAGTGTGGAAGGAGGAGGTAGATTAGGAATCGCCTCAACCTTCAAGGGGGATACTTGAATCCAGTGTATAGACATGATAAAATCTAGAATTCGGTCAGACTCCACACAAAAAACACATTTGTGTGGGTTCAAACGTATGCGATAATACCTACAGCGTAGGAAAATGGCTCATAAATGTTTTGGGTGATCTTGACGATGCATGGAAAGCATCGATAGATCGTCAAGATAGGGTTGTACAATGTGCTTTATATCATGGAAAGTATAATACATAGCATGTTGAAAGGTCGCACCAGCATTATTTAGACCGAAAGGTAATTTCAGGTACGCAAAAGTTCCCCAAGGGAAAATAAAAGAAGTCTTGTGTTGATCCACTGGTAAGATATTAATTTGATTATAGCTGGAGAAACCATCCATTAAGGAGAATATTTCTCTTTCAGCGCAGTCGTCAATGATCTGGTCAACAAAAGGGGTTGGATAATTGTCCTTAGGACAAGATTTATTTATATCCCTATAATCTAGACAAATGTATATGTACCTTGCTTCTTATTTACCGGAACAAGATTGGATTCCCAATTGGTCAAACCCATAGGATAAAAAAAGCCAGCTTTAAGAAGTTTCTCAACTTCAAGATTGATAGCAGCAACTTTACATGGATGTATTGGGCGAAGTCTCTGTCGAATGGGTTTAGCGTTTGGATAAGTCTTAATCTCATGCACAATGATATCAGGATCAATACTTGGTATTTCTTCATAGCTCCAGGCAAAAACGTCACGGAATTCTTGGAAAGGGGATTTATAAGTGTGAACCTCATCAGTAGAACATGATGCCCCGATATGAACATTCTCCATGACTCTGGGTTTAATCGATATGTCTAGAGGGACGGTAGGTGAAATGTTACTCAAGTTCCCTTTGTAAAAAACATTGTGTGTCAACTCAGGAATGGAAGAAATAACAACAACGATCGACAAAGATGAAATCCGTCGGTAGCTCTCTATGGTGTAACGTTATAGGAAGAAAATGGAATGATGATTCCCATCATCCCATGGAGTGTCTTCCATAGACATGACTGGCATGATCATCTCATCAGTAGGAAATATCACGTGAAATGGATCAGGAGATGTATCACAAAGAGGAGGGGAGGAGGTTGTCGATTGAATAGCTTGATAAGTGGATTCAACCAAACTTAAGGGCATTTGGTTTCCATAACGAGGATGATCACTAGGGCTAGGTACTATCCACGGGTCATATGACGTAGGGGTTTCATGGGCAGTGGTGGATATCATGTTGATCGAGGCAAAAAAAGGAGGTGGAATATCGAGTGGTGGGATTGGAAAAGTATCCAGCAAATTTGAATCTTTCAAAAGATCCACGTTGACATTCTCGTAACCAGGAGGTGTCTTCAAGATAAAGGGTACATTGCTAGTACGGGAATTAGTATTAAATAAGTCTAGTTGGTCAACAGTGATGACCTTTCCTTGGTGCAGGAAATGTAACACATAGAAAAGGGTAGACACAACTGCATGCATGGAATCAATCAAGATACAACCAAGTAAAAGGTTATAATCAAGAGGTGCATCGAAGACCTCAACCTTGACATTGACCGATTTACCTTCCAACATAATAGGCAATGAGGGAAGAACATCGTAAGGTTTGAAACCTGTACCATTTAAGGCCTAAAGGGTATTGTGTGACTCAGTGAGGGAAAGAGAGCCAATATATTTCCAAAAAATAGCGTAAATAATGCAATTCGAGTCTCCTTCATCAATAACAGCTCTACATATATTCTTGTTTTCAACAGCAACTTGGATCTAAAATGCTAACTGAGGAGGGAGCCTTGGAACGTGATTTTCCAAGTCAAATATTATTAAATTAGTATTCGTGGGGTCAAATCCACTAATGGATTTTAACAGTGCCTTTCGTTGATTAGGACAACTTTGAAGGACTTCGAGAGCCGACATTGTAGAGGGTGCTTGCGCAAGGTCTTCTACAATACTGTAGTTTTGTGCAGCACGTGTGTGAGGGTTAAACGAAGACTTTCTAACAATTCCTTTTGGAGGAGGGAGAAGAACTGTATTGAGACTCATTCGTTCGAGATGAAGAGGACTATTTGGAGGTGAAGTGGAGGAAGGAGGTTGAACCAACGAAGGTGGTAAATCATCAACTTTCTCCTTCGACGGAGACTAATCTCTAGCTCGAGTTGCGATTGCAACTTTGTTCTTTATAGAGTCACCAATACACATAAAGACATAGGATGTGGTAGAAGGAGAAGCTTGGTCATGAATGACCAATTGGGCATGTTGCTGAGAAGGGAAAGGTTGTGACAAATGGTGGGTGTAGGAGGCTTCCCGGTTCCTTGGAGGAACTTAGTAACCTCATCACGTCGTGGACAATATTTCGTGTAATGATAGTCACCACAAATGAGGCAAGGATATCGAGGTTTACGCTTATCCTTATCATCAGTAGGATATGTTTTGGGATTTTTAGTTTGTTGATTATTAGTTTTTTCTTCCTTTTCTTACCCTTCCCTTACTTTTTGTTTTGATTTTTCCCGGTAGGTGTGGGTTGAACCGAATTAACTTCAGCACTCTTACCGAAGGAAGGATTAGGAGCAGGAGTATTTTGTACATTAGAATTATTATATTTAGGATTGGTGTGACTGGATTGTGGAGACTGAGTCTTAGAATGGAAGGTTCCAATCACACCATCAGCAGCATGAAAATCTAATGGATGTGTCGGGGTAGGATTCGTGGAAGGACGAGGAGCATCAGGGATTAAGTAGTAAAGTGTGCTTGTTTGCGAATAAATGAGATCTAGATATTGAGCACGACTAATTTCCTTCTCTTCAGTGACAACACCACCCATGGAAACATCATTGGAAATAGGACCAATGAGTGATTTGGTAAACCACTTAGCCAACAGTTGGTCAGAAAGGGGAACTTTGATTAAACGTCTTCTCCTCCTCCACTCATGGATGTGATCAGAAATATGAGTGGAAGAAGATTGCTTAAAAGAAATCAAAATTTTGGTTCCTGTCTCATAACGAATAGGAAATTGGTAATGCGTTAGAAAATCCATGGCTAGGGTATTAAAGTCATTAAAGAAGCCTCACGGTAACTCAATATACCACTTTGCTTCCAAACCCCTGAGAGTCTGTTGGATAAGTCGCAATATAATGGAGTCATCCATCAATGAGTTGGACGAACACCAAAGATGGAAAGTCATAACATGATTATTCGGGTCCTCTCCTGATCGACCGTAAAACTTAGGAACTCCAGATGGTAGTTTGGTTGGGATGACAAGCCAATAAGGAGAGTGTAAAATATGATCATTCAAGATCCTAGAAAAATCTGGTAAATCCAAGGTGGCTAGAAAAGGCAATTTTCTGTTCACTTGTGGAAATTGGTAGTTCTGGGGAGAAAGTCTCGTAGGTACACCAGTAGGACCGTAAGAAGTATGAAAATAATTAGACATTCTTAATAGATTCATTTGTGGAGGGTTTTTGGGAAAATAGCCAACCAGGTTGGGTTGGTTAGGTATGTTCCCTTGGAAAGGAATGTTAGATTGAAAATTTTGACCCCAAGTAGGATTCATAGATGTTAGATCAAGATTTTCCTCACCCTATGCAATATTCCAGAGAGGGCCTTATTCCATTTCCCTATGTAGACTTTTCTTCCCTGTTGATAAAATCTAGAGACAAAAATACAAATTTTTCCATGTGTACGCATATTGCACACTATACAGCAAGCGTATATGCAGGTTGCTCCACTACAAACAGCGTACATTGGGATTTGTGCCAAAAAATCAAAATTAAATGTCAGGTTTCCATGTCGCGATAGGAGATCTTTGATCCTTGGCCTTCCCTATACTAGAAACATTCTGACTCATCCCTTCAATTCCATTTTGAAGGCTATAAGTGGGCCAATTCTGAGCTATGGAAAAGGAGAAAGAATTCAACTTTGAGAGAAAAGTTACTCTGGAGAAATTATTACATCATATCGAGTCTGCATCCCTTTGTCCTTTAAGTCTGAACACAATGTTCAGCCCCCAAGCTCTTCCCTTATTGATGGAGAACCTCATTGTCTTCCTTCTATGAGATCTCCTTTGGTGGAGGATTGAATTGGTGGAGGCCCAGCTGGAAGGAACTTGGTTTCTCAGTTCTGAACCGTGCTGACAAGGAAGACTGTAATATTTTCACTTATGTTGATCATTTATCAATACAAATACTCTCTTCCCATCCAATTGATATCTTGCAAATATATGATTTATTATCCATGGGCATGTTTGTTTTGTATATTAATGGATTATCTTATCTAATGTGCTAACCTTGCATATTATCACTATATGCTTTCTCTGCTTGTTTGTTGAGAACTTGTTGCAGGTATAAAGATTTGGGTCAAAGTACTCAACGGTGGACATCATCAAACATCTGGACGAGGTAGGTCCCTCTCTTATCTCACTTGCACATTAGTTTATATAGCATGTTTTTGGGATAGAGTTGATTTCTGTAGTCATATTCGTTTGTTGTGGTTTACCCTAGCCATAGAGAGATTCTCCTCGTAACAGAAATTGTGACCATACTGGGGATGAATATTATTTCTTAGGGTTTGAAGTCCTTTTCTCCTTAGATTGATCTCATTTATATTGTGGTTCTTGTCGTATCGTTTCTTGACAGCTCTTGTTCACTTTGGGTCTAAGTTTTCAGCCTTTCTCCCTTACCTGGCCTTGTTTTAAAGCATATACGCACCTTTTTCCTTGAAAGTCACATATACACGCAGGTTGTCTCCCTGCAAGATGCATATATACGCTTTCTTTTCCTAAACAGTCGCATACATCAGTTTGCCTTGCCTTTTTGCTTGGTATGGTGTTTTTTCGGTGGGATTTGATGCTTGTTGGGCCTTCTTGGGTCTCTATAGTGTCTGTTGAGTGATTGTGGGATAACAGGAAACCCTCTTTCGGTTGAATTCTTGGGTGAAGTATTTATCTTCATCTTTTCATTTTTTATTATCCTTGCACATTGGGCTGGGTGTTTTGTTTCTTAGTATTCTACTTGAGTTATCTCTTTTATACACAGTAGGGTTACATACCAAGTTACTTTCCAGTCCATGAATTTTCAGTTTTGATATATTGAAAATCCAAAAAAACAAATAGGCATTTTGCATTGCTTGGCATTTTTTTCTTTTGAATCTTTATCATTATATTAGTGCATATAGTGAAAGATTGCATTTTTAATTCTGAATTGCAGAGTTGAATTTGAAAACTGGATTGGTTTTTAGAAGCATATCATTCATCAAAAGTTAAAGTTATGACTTTGCATTATTTTTATATTTACTTTTCTTGCAGAGTCATAACACCATGAGTTTCACTACCATACCTTTTTGAGTAATCACGGCCATAAAATCAATGTTATAATTTAAAATTTATTAGTAACGGTTTTGTTTTCTAGCATGCACAAACTAGCCTAGGATTTAGTGCTTTGGAATAGGATTTTGTGAGTAAACTTCTCCAAGGAAATTAAATTAACATATGTGTCTGAGTCAAGGAGTGGAGAAATCCATTGTATATTTGGTAAGATCAAGAGGCTTTGCTCACACCAGAGTTAATCACGAAGTCACGTGAAGTTGGTTGAAAGGATATCCCCCCGATGCCTTCCTAGCGTCAGAGATATTTATAGGGATCTAGTTGTATCTAGGGATATTGTTAGTGCCCTTACCTCCATGAGAGGCAGTGCTTTCAAGGTTTCAGGCTTTGCTACCCTGCCCATGCGATGGACCTGACTTACGACTACTCTCCTTTGCATCGATTATACAATGGTTTATTATTTTCTTGACTTATGTGTCTCATAGGTTACTTGCAGGGGTTATTCTGCAAGTACCCTGGGTCAGATAAGGGTCGGACAGCAGACAGCCTTTATGGAGGATTACCTCTTCTGGGGGATCTGACCGACTGGTTTTTAAGCCCACAAGTGCCCTTATAACTTATTATCATATCTCAGATATTTAGCAGGGAGTCTCAGGATCCTCTTGGGTGATACATACCTTCTTTAGAGAGGGACGCCACTCAGCCACTTTACCCCATTTTCATGCATTTTGGTTGTTTTAATTTTGGTGTGCTCTTTGACTACTAGTCAACCTTAGGATTCTATACTGAGATTTCATTATCATGGATGGTGGAGATCCTTTTTCTCCCTCGTTTACTGCTACCCACCCTATGATCCCTACTCATTTCATGGGGACTAATCCTTCCGCTTTTCATAATGGTATGTAGAACTATGATACTTAGTCTGCACCTTGGGCCTCTAGACATTTTTCTGTTGATATGCCCTCACTCGTGGAATCCTCTCCCTGGTCCACTTATATGAATCCTAGCATTGGATCCAGAGGAACCATGGCCCCGATGCCTACATCTTCATTTGATATGAGTCATGTCCCTCAACCAGCTTTCACGACGGGAGGTTGGAACCTCCCCTCTTATGGATCCAGTGCTAGTTATGTTCTTTCAGGAGACAATACTCAAATGGGTGCTTATTCTACTTATTACACTCCATCCATGTATCCTTCAGCCACCATGTCAGTTCCTTCAAACACTTTTCCCCTGATAGGTCCTCATGTATCCCTGGGTATTTCATACGGGAGGATCAGTTTTACGGTTCGAGCTACCCTCTTTACGGAACCCCTTCACAAGGGGGAAACATATATCCTTACCCAAGTAACTCTTATCATACTTTTTATTTTCGCAGACTTCAGTAATGATTCCCATACAAACCTCTTCGGACCAATTCGGAGGAGAATACAACCTTTTCAGACAGGGACAGAGGGTAAACCAGGACCCTTCCTGGCTTGCAATGTTTCAAAGCCAATCTTTCCCTCGACCTTGGAATCAAATGCCACAACTCACCACTAGTCCCGTCACTTCTAGTCATACTGGAGCTCCATCACCAACCTCTGCCAGTAATGTTGGAGATGAGTCAACAACCTCTACAAGTCATGTTAATAACCCGCACCCAGCCACTGCTAGCCATGTTGGGGGCACCACTTTATTCACCACAAGTCTTATCAATGTCACATCTCCAACCTTTGTACATCATGTAGGAGATGACTCTCTCGCCTCTGCCTGTCTCATTGAAATCATGTCACTAACCATTGTAAACAACGTTGTACGCATTGAGAAACCTCAGCACCTCAGTAGTAAGCCTAAATTCCTTTTTCAATACTTGAGAAGGATATTACCTTACTCGTCTGTGTCCAACCACTGCTGAGATACTAGAATCCTAGGGCTCACCCAAGGGCCCTTCAGATTCCAAGACATCTATGGTTTCCCCACACCCTGTTTCTCCTTTGATTGACGCAGTGGTAATGCCGCTCCAATTATCTCCTAACCTCACCCCTGTTGTCGAGGGTGATGTGTCGCCTACCCCTTTTATCATGCATCTTATTCAACCTAGTATTGAAGAAGTGGTCATACTGGTGCAATCTCTAGTCAATCCTACTCTCCTTGTAGAGGGTGATGCATCTTTCAACCATGTCATCAGCATTCCTAATCCTGCACCCTATGAATGGGAGAGGTTTATTTTGTCCCTGAATTCTCTCCCTCCAAGTCCCGAGGATGTTCCCTTCAATTGGGATGGCCTCGTGGGGTATCCAATGCCTCCACCCATGTCTTTCTTGATGAGAGATATTATTCGGTCCATCACAGAAACTATACACTCCATTATTACTTTATCCTCCTCGACTTGGAGATATTTGGGTTTTCCCAAGCTTATTTTGGATATTCGTAAGATACTAACATTCCACAGAAGTCTAGCACGGGAGCCTTGGCCTCCCCCGGGACTTCCCGCCTAGAATCTCCCAAACGAGTTCGAGTTAAGCTCTTTTCCGAATCGTCTAAGAAGTGAAAATATTGTCGATTGATTTGTCCCTTTCACACTCGTTAAATTGGACTTGAAATTTCATGAGTCCTAGTTAATCTCTTTTCTGACTCGTTATCTAAAAGTGAAAATATTACCGAGTGAACTTGTCTTTTTCACACTCGCAAATTGGTTTTGAAAAGACGTTTATTTGGCAAAATTTTATCCCTTTTTCACACCAATTAGACTAAAAGATATAAAAAGGACATTTTTTGGCGTTAAGTTGTGATTGCATCTCATAAACTTGCTTGGAGTATTGAACCTATAGCCAGTTCTCTCTTTGCGTTATAAATTTTTTGCCTCAACAATTTTTCATCCTCAACCAAGTAGAACCTGGTTTATATCCTTCACAATTTGACACCCTATACCTAGGAGGGAACATTCCCCCGAGTTTCCATCTCCCACATGCACTTCCCTGCATTGAGCATAGGTACGTTCCACTACTGGAACTAGTTTTTCTTACTTGCGACACTCATTTCCTCCTTTGTATCATAGCATTCATTTGTCTATGAAAAAACAAAAAAAGACGAGTGGGAAGGGAGTATTATCTTGTATCGGCAGCATTCTTGTCGCCTTTGAACAAAGCACAAAGTTATTTGAGTCCATTCATCATCATAATTTTGGGATTAGCATGGCCTTAGGAAGCTAAGCTTGTTACAGAGTCTTCTCTACCGACTGGTTACTCTTCCAGTCCCTATAGAGAATTTCATCAATGCCTCCTGCATATTATGGTTTCATCATCAGGTCTATGATTCATGAGTCCTCCATATGTCTCATGCTCTTGTTCAAAGGAAGTCTATCAACCTATGTCGTCCACTCCTCATAACTCTTGACTTTTCATGTCGTCCATACCCTTAGTTTGTCTCAAAATCACATGATATCGTTGTCTTATCATGCACCTTGGCCCTACTTTCATCATTGGTAGGAAACCTTGAACCCAACAATCGACATCTCATCATTGGTCGTTGACTGGGTGGTTTCCCTTATGTTCGACAGAAATACATCTATTCACACATCAGGATTCGTGAACTGTCTTGGATACCATTAGCCTTATTGGTGGTTTCCTCACCTTTGTCAGCAATTTTCATCATTGGCTTCTATTCAAAGGGTCTTTTTCATGTACCGCTTGCACTTGGCACACACAAAAGACACACAGGGTCGTTGGTTCGTGAACATGTTATTCGTCCAATTTCAACCACATCATGAAGCTCTTGCTTTATACCTCGTGTTGATTGATGAGAGATTCCTTAATGTTCTCCTTTCAGTGGGTCTCTTTCCATCGACTTCAACCCATTTATTCTGGAAACGGGACCTAGAGTATTATGAGTACCTTGAGGCTTGCGGTCATTAGTGGCAGGCTCTCTCGCCATCGACAGTTGGGAATACACCAATGTATCCTAATCAATGGATTCTTCAGGTGTTCGACACCAGCTCCTTTATTCACACTTGTAAGAATGTACTCGGTGCCTTGATACCTACTTTCATTATCGGTAGGTTGTCTCGTGTTTGTTAAAAGTATACCTCAATGACTGGTAATCAAACAATGTCTCATTATGTTCGACCTCAAATCCTTTATTCACATAATGTATACTTGCACCTTTGGTGGATTGTGTAGAATACTTGAAGACATCACTATGTGGCCACAGCTTTCCTGAGTTGTTGCTTCCTTTTCATTGGACCAGTACCTATATGACCTCAATGATCATGGGATATTAGATTGTACTCCGTGGTATACATATATCTTTAGATTGGTTTTTGAGACTGGTTCTACTGGGCCTTGTTCATGACTATGACATCTTTTGGCATATAACCGCATTTGTATTTGTCTATTCATGGTCATGGACACTTGTTTGGTATATTTTTCACATGGATCTACAGTGTAATTTTATTGGCATCCATGTATGCAAAGTCAGTACAGAATGTAATGAGAAACTAAGTTCGTCCAGCTGGTCCCCTACCACTCCACTTCTGGGTTATTTATAATGTATTTCAGCCATTACAGATACTCCTCTAACCTCACACATTACGGGGAATCTATTAGAGAAATATTTGCCTCACCCTATGAAATCTTGCAAAGAGGGCCTTATTCCATTTCCCTATGCAGACTTATCTTCCCTGTTGATAAAATCCAGAGACAAAAATACAAATTTTTCCACTTGTACGCATCTTGCACACTATATAGAAATCATATGTGCAAGCTTCTCCACTACAAACCATGTACATCGATATTGGTGCCAGAAAATCAAAATTAAATGTCAGTTTCCCATGTCACGACAGGAGATCTCTAATCCTTGGCCTTCCATATATTGGAAACATTCCAACTCGTCCCTTCAGTTCCATTTTGAAGGCTATAAGTGGGCCAATTCCGAGCTATGGAAAAGGAAAAAGAATTCAACTTTGAGAGAAAAGTTACAATGGAGAAATTATTACTTCATATTGAGTCTATGTCCCTTTGTACTTTAAGTCTGAACACAGTGTTCATCCCCCAAGCTCTTCCCTTATTGATGGAGAACCTCATTGTCTCCCTTCTATGAGCTTACCTTTGGTGGAGGATTGAAGTGGTGGAGGCCCAGCTACAAGGAACTTGGTTTCTCGGTTCCAAACCATGCCGACACAGAAGTCTATAATATTTTCACTTCTGTTGATCATTTATTAATAGAAATACTCTCTTCCCATCCAACTGATATCTTTCAAATATATGAGTTATTATCCATGGGCATGTTTGTCTTGTATATTAATGTATTATGCTATCTAATGTGCTAACCTTTTATATTATCACTATATGCTTGCTTTGCTTGTTTGTTGAGAAATTGTTGCAAGTATAAATCTTTGGGTCAAAGTGCTCAACGGTGGACATCATCAAACATCTAGACAAGGTAGGTCCCTCTCTTATCTCTCTTTCACATTAGTTTATATAGCATGTTTTTGGGATAGAGTTGATTTCTGCAGTCATATTTGTCTGGTGTGGTCTACCCTAGCCATAGAGAGATTTTCCTCGTAACAATAGAACTTGGGTAGGGTTGACCAAAATTGGGAGGAACAAAAGAATTAACTTGAGGATGTTTCCCCCCAGCTAGTTGTTGATTCCCTTGGAAATGAATATTCCAAGGTTGAAATGGTAACACAAGTACATTTTGTCCATAAACTGGGTTATGGACTCCAACTCAAGGTTTCCTCCCAAGTTGAGGTTGACCTCCAATATGAGGTTATCCCCCAAGTTGAGGTTGGCCTCCAATCTGAGGTTATCCCCCAAGTTGGGTTTCTCCCCCAAAATGAGGTTGCCCCCCAAATTAAAGTTTCCCCCCAACTTGAGGTTGGCCTCCAATGGGAATTGTAAAGACAGAAGTGACAAAATGATTGGTTCCTCCAACTGGATTGAAGCCACTAGGGCCAGAAATATTATCTCCTCCAACCAAAGGTGGAGGAGGGACGTAAGGCCCTTCAGAGAGAACCTATGTAGGTGTAGGAACAAACTGGCTGGCAGCATTATACCCAGGAGGAATAAAAACATTTGACCCTCTGGATGGATTCTGGGTAGGAATAGCAATGGAAGTGTTCAAAGCGTTATACTTAGGGGGGAGTGACAGATTTGGTCTAAGTGGAAGTGGCGTTCCAATAGGAGCTTGAGTGATAGCCACAATTCTGATAGAAACAGTCATAGCACATGGGACAATAGTAGAATGGGCCATCTGGAGAGGAATAATTGAGTGAGAACCAACCAACAACTTGTCTGAAACTGTGGTGACACTATTGGTCATGCCAGTAAAATGGCCTGAGGGTATCGTATAGGTAACAGACATTTCAAGCAGTTGTGATGCCATAGGTTGGTCAGGACTCGACCCTAGGTTTCCATAAATATTTCTTATTGTCATGGGGGCATATCTAGGATTAAAAATTCCAACAGTTTGAGCCAGGGTTCTAAATGATTCACTTTGAAAAAGTGGATCGTCTACTCCATATTCTACGTTAGGTCCAGTAGGTACTCTAGTGTTGTCAACAATAACAAGTTCTCCTGATTAATTCATCTGGAGAAAACATGAGACTTGTATAATATTCAATAATGTATTTGGGGGAAGTCTAAATGCCTCTAAAGAATCCAAAAAAAATCAGAATCCCTCTAAAGAGTGTTAACTTCCAACCTGTGAGGCTACTTCGTTATTGACATCTCCCTCAGGAGAGCCTTCTGGTGAATTGGGAAGAAAAGGAAGGAAACCTTCTGGATCTTCTGGAGGTATTCCTTTCATCCTACGTGAACGACGAAGGCTGATGTTGCTCGAACCAAGTAAAGAACGAAAAACTTCTATGGCCAACTAAGGAAACAAACAGCACTCGCTAATAAAATCTAGAAATCAAACCAAGCAAACAAACCTTCTTATTTCGAATTCACTAGTTGGTGATGAAATCTAACGTCGTGAAGTCAAGACAAGAAGGGGATAGGATAAAGTGGGTGGAAAAGTTACATTGATGACCTGCTTAACAGACTTACACCCCGGTGCAAGCTCCCACACATAATCGTGGGTATACCCTCCAAGGAGCTCGAGTGAGTTTGGCCAACGTCGATTCCAGGTACCTTGAAGACTTGCCCCTCCACAGTCACCTCATGTAATGCCCTAAAGAGATAGGATACTAAGGTTACCAAATACAACAATTATGCCTGGGAAAATAGTCGACAGTCCAATCCACACGCAAAGGCAGGTTACCTAGCCCAAAATCAACTCAAAAGGATCCCACGCATAATCGTGGGTATACGCTCAAGTGACCCCCAATAATACGTGAAATATCTACACCAAGATCAACAAAGCAAGGTGGGTAACTCTGTCAGTCTTAATGCGACCTCAGGTTTGACCCTTGTGTGAGAAGGGATTCCCAGGACAAAATGTAGCAATTGGATTTGAACTCTCCCTATCACAAGATACTACTGTTTGTTTTGATGCTTCGAAGAGTGTGCCTTACAACCTATTCCAAAGCGTTATCCTAGATAATGTTGGTGAAGAGAATTTCTAGAAAATAAAAGTTACTAATAAATTTTAAATTATGCTATATTTTAAAATTTGTTGTTTACTCAAAAGGGAGATGGAGACGAAACTGATGAAGTTGTGACCTTGACCCAATAAAATGCAAGAAGAGATGAATGTGAAATCTTTCAATTCATTGAACTCAAATTACAGTAGGGAGAAGGCATTTTCTTGAAGTACAAATGCTACGAAATATAATTTCTCATTTCTTGAATGAACACAATTCCAAATAATCAAAGACTACAAAATTTCCAATGTTCTTTTTTAAAAAACAAAATCGAATGCAAAAATTTTCTTATGAAAGATTACTAAAAAGAATAAATGATTTCGGTTCTTCCTTTCCCAAATCAAATCAGAGATATAATGACGAAAGGAAAGCGTAATCCAAGAAAATCAACACATTCAACACAATTCCCAAATCAAACTCATAACGTAGACAAAAATGAAATGATTGAAAAAAAAATTGCCAAATACAAACAAAAATGTTTCTCAATCAAAAAACAATATGGAAACCGAAATCAATCCAAAAATGCAAATAAATAAGAGACCCTTTGTCAAGCAAGCACTCAGATCATGACCCTTTGTTGTATCATATTAAATAAAAGTGGAGATTACAACCAAAAGCCTTGATATCGCAAGGTCCCCTTCTGATGTCCCTTTTATCCAACACACACACCTTTGCTCCAACCTTGAATGAGGAAGATCCACAATAGCTTGATGAACTGAAATGAGGCTCTCAAGCATGATCTAATACATAAATATCCATACAATTCCTATCCTATTCAATATTAGCCTTTTCATGCTTAGCCTTTTCCATGAGGTGTGAAAGAAAGATGGGTGAAGAGATTAGGATGATCCCACCAAATCAGAGAAGTGAGTAAGATCCAAACTGTTTGGAAGCCACCTCATCTTCTAGAAAATCCCCTTCTAGAACTTTCATGAAGTTTGACTTTTCCTTAGCTTTAGACATTGTCTCACCCTGGGTATAGTGTATCCTGTGACAATGTCGCATTCCATCTCTAGAGAAGGATGCGACGATCAGGCATCATCACACCCCATGCATCTTGCAGGGTGCGATGACCTTCCTTAAAAGAGTTTTTGAGAAGAGAAAGATAATCATTTTCCTCATGGAGAAAGACTATTTTTATCTTTTCATGGGAACATGAACACATGTTGTCAATGGATCACCAAGGTGACCAAAATAATGTGTAACATCTACCCCACTTCCTTTATGGGCTTCAGCAACATGCTGGACAGGAATTCTTAGAGCCTTGTAGCTGTAGTTTAGCACCTTCAGGAATCAATTCCCAGCACTTCTCTCACCTAGAGATATTTTCTCATGAGCCTGACAACATGCCTCTTCAATCTCCCATGGGCCTAACAACCCACTTCTTCATTCCAACTCTTACGCTAACCAGGTACAGGTACTGGTACAGATATGGGTATGGTACTAGTTCAGGTACGGATATGGGTATGGTACTGGTTCAGGTACGGTACAGGTACAATGATAGTAACATAATGGTATCGAAGATAGTTGAATGAGTGAGTGAATGACGATGGAAATGAATGAATGAATGAATGGACAAATGAACTAAGTCCAAACTATATGTATGCATGTTCCCAACTTGACACTTGTCATGTTGAGAGCTACTTTGGTCCACTTTTCCCCATCCTTAGAACTTAGGATAAAATAATTATCCATATTTTATACTTTAAGGAATATTAATATAATATTCCTTTTTGGCTAAAGCTCCCTAGCTTAGCCCCTTATCCTTAAATTTTAGCCCCCCTTTCCCTAACTAGTGGATTTTAGTCCCCCGTACTCTTTTATCATGGTTGGTCTACACGTAACGATGTATTATATTAATGATATGAGTATTTACATATACAAAAATAGGCTCAGTGGCCTTTAGCATCTAGGCTCTCTGGCCTAATTCAACACATAAGCCTCCTAGCTTATAATAACTGGCTCACCAGCCTATAAAACACAACGTATACACAACATCTCCCTAGCCTAAAATCCACACGCACTTAAGTTCGTTGCATGCGGTATCCTGGAATGTGCACATTTCATCATTTTAGTGTGCAGTACATGTGTGCACTATGCCTTGGAAGGTGCATGCAAAAGTATATCAATAACTCACCATCTTATAAACATTTTTACATTTACATTTACAATGTAGGTTCAGGCTAGGGGCATTACATCCTTTATGGTGAATTCCCTCCAGTCTTGATATTTTTTATAGACTGGGTATCAGTCAACCATCTTTTACTACACCACTTACACCTGTCGTTACTAGTACGGTCACCAAATCCTCACACATTTTCATTGGTCATCATGTGGGACAAATAGGTAATACTGATGCTATCTCAAGTCAAGTATCAAGTGGTAAATCTCATGTCCTTCCTATTCAATTGAATAGAGCCATGATGATTGTGAAAACTCCACCTTCTCAAGTAATTAATTCTTCGACATCTCATAATCTTATTGGAACATCGCTTCTTCCTAGAGAAGGTAAATCACTTCCTCCTAGATATAATTCTCTTAGTTGATGAGTTCCTAATCCTACCCAAATTTAACTAGGAGTATCGAACTCTCCTAGAGGAAAAAGTGCTCAACATCCTTCTGGATCTCAGTTTTCTTTTGGGGCACAAATTCCAGCTGGGGGGGAACCTTTAGCTGGAGGAAAAAACTTTATTATGGATCAACCTTTTACTGGATCATAGGTTATAGGACCATCTTGGAATATTGGAACACAACAACAGCCTAGAGGGAAATCACTTCGAAAAACCACATCTACTCATATTTCCAATCATATTCATGAGTGGAGAAGATGAAGATGATTAATCAAAGCTCACATTCTTGAGAAATTGTTAGTTGAATGGTTCACTAAATCTCTTCTAGGACCCATCGCTCAAGATGTTGCTATGGGATTAGTTACTGAAGAACAATCCATTATTCAGGCCTAGTATCTTGATTTGGTATATTCTCAAGCTGGCACATTATATGATATGATTCTGCATGCTCCTCGCTCATCGACAAATCCAAACCCAACACCTCCTGTGAAATCTCATGTTTTTGATGGTGTGATTGGTTCTATTATTCAAGAGGCTAAAAGTAAGACTTTTACCACAATTCCCAACCCAAATACAACTCCCACCACTACGATTAATCCAAATACTACACCTCCTACCACTCCTTCTAGTAACACTTCTGAGGTGAACACGGTTCAATCTACACCAACCACTAGAGCTAGAAATAAGAAAAAAGGAAAAGGAAAAACAAAACAAACTTCCCATCCACAAGACAAACCGAAAACTCCACCTACTGAAGATAAGGAAAAATGTAAACCTAAATACCCTTGTCTTATTTGCGATGAGGATCATTACACTAAATAATGTCTGTGTCATGTCGATGTAAATTGTTTCCTTAAAGGAACTTCAACTGCACCCATTGTAATGACTAATCCTTTTCCATCTCAGTAGACTCAAATGGTTACTTCAAAACAACCCTCCACATCAGGAAGCTCTTATGTACTTGTGTGTACAATAGATAAATGTAAAGAGGTTTCACTCATGACACGAGCCAAAGGTTATCCTTCCTTGAATGGAAGTGTTGTTGAGAATCCTTCTATATCTACCCCAACATCTATTGCTCCTATACATATTGATCGATCAATTTCAGACACAATGATTAAACCACATCCAAAAGGTGTTATTCCTAGGTCATTTTTTAATCCTCATGCACGAGCTGCTCAAAACTATAGTATTGTGGAAGATTTATCTCAAGCTCCTTCTACAATGTCAGCCCTAGAATTTCTCCAAACTTTCCCTGCACAATGAAGATAATTGTTGTTGGACATTGGTGGAATTGACCCTAGTGATTCAAATATGATATCCTTCGACTTGGAAATTCATCTTCCACAGCTGCCTCACCAACTTGCATTTTAAATTCAAGTTATTGTGCGACAAAAGACTATTTTTCGTACTCTTATAGACGAAGGAGCCTCAACCTGTGTAATGTCTCTTAAATGTTGGAAATATATTGGTTCTTAGTCGATTAACCAATAACCTAATACATTAAAATCATTTGACGGTAGAGGATTTAAACCATTTGTATTACTTACTTCCTTACCAATTGAATTAGAAGGTAAGACGGTCAATGTTGAAGTAGAAGTTGGCGATGCGTTGCTTGATTATAATATTCTTCTTGGACATAGTTTGATTTCCGCCATTAATTTGTTTTGTGTACTACATTTCTCTAATCAAGGAAAAATATTCATGGTATACCAGATCGCCTACTTTAATTATGATTCACGTATTGGTAGTGTTCCTTTTATCGATAAAACCCCATCTTCCTATGAGGATGTTGGAGTGGGTCTCTTGAAATATTCATCTATGATGGGAAATTTTTCACTCTTGCCACTTGATATTCCTCCCATTGTCTCCTAATTCAACATGATCTCAACTGATACTAGTAAATCCCTTGACTCATATGATCCTTGGGCATTACCAGTCCATCAAAATATGACAGTTATGGTGATAGAATGCCACCTATTCCAATTGAAATCACTTACGAAGTGATATATTTTGCCTTTGTAGATGCTTCTGAAACTAGTGACTCCATGAGTCACGTCTTAGATGAGTAATCTCACTCTTATTGGCGTATTTCTATGGTCTCTCCTCATCCTTTTGAAGATACTTTTTCCACGGATGAGAGTATCCTAGAGGTCATGTCTTTAGAAGAACCTCCTTGGGATGATAGTCATCATCATTCCTCTTTCTTCCTTAATCCTGGGGCTATTAAAACTCATCCAGACACTCATGTATTACTTGATATACTTACATATTCTCATCGTGATGTTTTATCTAAAGGGAATTTGGGAACCATATCCGCTACTATACCAATAGATATCTCATTCAAACCTGGAATCATGGAAAATATTCATATAGGTGCCTCTTGTTCTCCTAATGAAATACAAGCTTACACGGCCCTATTCAAATAATTTTATGATATATTTTCTTGGTCTTACGAAGAAATTCCTGGAATTGACCCAAATATTATTATTCATGAAATTAAGACTTATCCTAAAGCCAAGATTGTTCAGCAACGGCTTCTCCATGTACGTCCATGAAAAGTTAATGTTATTAAAATGGAAGTTAAAAAACTTCTTAAATATGATTTTATTTATCCTGTACCTCTTACTGATTGGGTCTCCAATATTGTTCACGTCACTAAGAAACAAGGTACGATCCACATATGTATTGATTATAGGGATATCAATAGGTATTTTCCTAAAGATAACTACCCAACCCCTTTCATCGACCAAATCATTGATGATTGTGCTGGAAATGAAATCTTCTCATTTATGGATGGTTTCTCCGACTATAATCAAATTAACATACTCCCATCCGATCAACACAAAACCAATTTCATTTGTCCTTGGGGTACCTTTTCCTATAAAAAAATCCCTTTTGTACTCAAAAATGTCGGCACAACTTTTCAGCGAACTATGTCTTATGATTTTCATGATGTTAAACATATTGTACAACCCTATCTTGATGAATTTCCTGCACATTCCATGAAGTATCGGGATCATCTCGCACATCTTCGATCTATTTTTCTTAGATGTCATTTTTACAATATTTTTTTAAATCCAAATAAATGTGTATTTTGTGTGGAATCAGGACGTCTCCTGGGTTTTATCGTGTCCAAGCGAGGGATCTGTGTTGATCCCTTGAATATCAAGTCCATATTGAACTTACCTCCTTTGACTCTCCTCCAACTCTAAATATTGCAAGGGAAGGAAAACGTTTTACATCGATTTATTCCTAAATACGTAGAACTAACCAAGGGTTTTATCCGACTTCTTAAGAAAGGGGTTACCTTTGTTTGGGATGACACTTCTCAAACATCATTTGATGCTCTAAAGCATGCATTGACTAATACACCATTGTTACATCCCCCAGACTGTAGTTGCGATTATTTTATATGCATTTTTTCTTCATATAGTACCATTTCCACGGTGCTCGTACAAGAGGAAAATTTGAATGATGAACATGTGGTCTACTATTTGAGTAATATTTTGTCTCCTACGGAAATAATCACATGTGGATAAATTGGCATTGGCTACAGTTCAAATTGTCCAACGTTTTCGTCACTACATATTACTGTGCAAAACCAAAATTATTTATGATTGTAACCCCATGCAACATATCTTGACTAGACAAGTGTTGGGAGGGGAATACTCAAAATGGATTGTGATCCTACAAGAGTTTGATTTGGAATTCGAAAAATAAAAATCTAAGAAATCTTTGGTCTTTGTTGTGATAATTTGTGACCTTCCCTCATCTTCATCTAAGAGTTTGACAGATGAATGGATTCCTGATGAATCCATTTTTTTTATCATCCCTTATGATCTATGGTATAGAGATATCATCATCTATCTCCAAACCCATACATTTCATCCTAATATCTCTAGTATTGAACGTCGTCATCTTCAATACCAAGCTCTCCAATATATCATTATTGGCAATACGCTTTATCATCGTGGTGTCGATTCTGTTTTTTGGCAGTGTTTAACACACGAGGAAGCCAAGAGAGCCCTTAATGACTTACATACGGGAGTATGCGGTGGTCATATGTCTAAGTATGCCACAACCCAAAAAATTCTACAAGCGGGATATTTTTGGTCATCATTATTTAAATATTGTATCCTTGCTATCCAAAAATGTCATGCATGCCAGATATACGATCGTAAGTTACACTCCCCTCTGACTCCTCTCCACCCTGTAGTTTTCATTTTTCCAATTTAAAAACGGGGTATTGATTTCATGACATGTGACCCTCACTCGGCCAGTGGGCATGGGTACATTATTGTCATCGTAGAATATTTCACTAAATGGGCCGAGGCAATGCCCACATATAAAAATACTAGGAAAATTGCAACTCTTTTCTTTTTCAATCACATTATCACTCGATTATGTGTGCCTCAAGCCATTGTTACTGATCATGGTGTTAGCACTTGGTAAATTTCCTAGAGGTTGAAATAGAAGAAATCTACAAAGGTAACTTTATCCAACCACTTTTAAAGTTGGGATCTAGCCCTTCCAGCTTCAAAGAGGGATCTCTCTATATGATTTAGCTATGTTTCCAATTTTAGATATTAGGATAGGTAAAGAAATAGGCAGGTTTTGTTGTCAAAGTGTTTTTTGAATTGGTTGAAACAGTCTACACATCCATTGGGCTATGGGATCTTTGTTTAAATAAATATGAAATACAACCATAAACATGAAGGAAGATTTCCATAGGGCGAGATAATATACTCACTGGATCTTTTAGTAGCTTAAATGATGGACAGAAGAAAAGATGAGAAAGATAAATTCAACTAAGAAGCAGTTAAGAATTTCTTAATTGAAAACACCAGAAGATAAACACTAAAATCTTTCGAGTCAGAAACAGGGTATCCAAGATAAATCCTGCAACATTCGTTACTCTTAAAGATTAGTTTTAGAAAACAACATGATCAAAAAGCAAGAATAACATTCAACTTAGAGAATAAACATCACCAGTGAATACACGCAAGAATCCTGTAAAAGTGCCTCCTTTTTATTAATGGCAGATATCTTCAAAAATGGTACAGTTTGATAGCGTCAGGGTGTGAAAATCAACAACCCTCAATACTTCGAAAGGTGAAGTATTTATAACTTAAATTACAAACGTTCCTGTCACAAAAGATCAGGACATGCTAATTCTATTTTTAGCCTAACTAATTTAACCAACTCGAACTGCTTGATGACTTTGTGCAACTGCACGCGGATTTTTGGGTGGACCGTTGATGAAGCCCTCGCATGACCTCATATGACTGGACAGGTGACTGGACATGGACAGCTCATCTTCTAATCGAGTAGATCACAGAGTTCCTCCCATCTGAGATGACTAGGCATAGAGACTTTGAGCAGTCTCCGATACACTTCGTCCATTTCCGTATACTTGGCGAATGTGGGCTTAGTGAGGAATATGTATCGAATCTTATGTTGGATACTGATGTCCAACTGAAGGGAATCCAGGAATGCTTTACCGATGATGCTCCCTTGTATTCCAACAAACTTTGAACCATCCTTAGACACTTCAGACAGTCTCTTTTTGTAATCTGGGAGTGTCATCAGTTTATCATTAATAACCTTCAGACCGAGGAGACCTTTCTTCTGGAGAGCCTCGATCTTGCTGAAGAATTTTTGTACCCCTAGGTCCATGATCTGAACCTTTTCTTCCAGTTGAAGCATTAATCCTCTCTTGGTCAAAACTCTTTTGACCTCAAGGATAGTCTATGTTCTATCTTCTATCTTCAGCTCTTCTAGCTCTTCTCTGGTCTTAGAATTTAGGAATTTGATGATATCATTTGCCTGAGTTGGTCTATCACCCAATTCTACTCTGATCTTCTCAATGGCCTATTTTCTCCTCTGGACCAACTCATTCTGCTCAAACATAATTTGGATCATGGGCCATATCTCATTTATGGAATTTGTGATGTATGTCCATACATTCTCTTTGACCTCAGCCAAAGTCTTCCCTGCTACTGTTTTCTTTTGGAGCTGTTGTAGCTCCTTCTTGAGTTGTTCTGTTACCTGCTTTTCCTTGGAGAGACTAGTCTGGAAGGAAGTTTTGAGTTCCTAGAGGTTCTCAACTTCATTTTTAAGCCTGTTGATCTCTGTCTCCTGCAGGTTCATCTTTTCCATGGATTTGGCCAGGTCGGCTGTCTTCTCTTGGGGTGTCACTGGGATTGCGGACGGGACTGTTGTCACTGCTGTTGTGCTTGCTCCTGAAATCGGAATGGCACTCAATGGAATGACTTCCATTGGCTTCATCTTCTCTTTCTCTTTCAGTAATCTCTCCATCTCTGCTTCCATTTCATTGAGCTGAGCATTCTTCTCCATGAGCAGCTTGAGCATTTCGTCCTTCTCGCCTTCTTTCTCTGCTATCTCCTTTGCCTGCGAGTCCTCTGTGGGCGGGAGATTTAGTTGTTTCCTCAAGGAGGCGATGTCTGCATTCTTTTTATTTATCATCTCCTCTACAGCTTTGACGTTCGAAGGATCATAGCCAATTTTGAGGATCAGCTCCTCCAAAGTCTTGATTCTATTGTCCTTCGCAAAGGACGATATTTTCTCCAGCTTGAGCTGCGTCTGAGCATTGTTGAGCAACACCTGCAATTTGGCTGCAAAAGCAGAAGCATGTGCCAATGTATGGAATACCATCTCCCTTGTTTGTTTGTGCAGATCCATCTAATCTGTTGGGTGCACTTCCTTCGTCTGGAATTCGAAGGTGGCCCTCTTGTAATTTGTAATCACCTTGGGGTCTGGTACCTACGCCTAGAGGAAAGCCATGTGCATCCTGCCTTTTTCTGTGTTAAACGCAGACAGTAGCCTATGTTGCGTAGTAGACGTCTACTTCTGAAACTAAGCGTAAGTACTACTGGTAAGGGTCTGATTCTTTTTCTTAATCAGCTCGTACTTCTCGAAAATGCTCAACTTGGGCCCAGTCTTGCCCGGCTGAGTGTCCAGTGGGGAGTCTGAGGATTTCTTTGGCACTGTTGGGGTGATGTCCTTATATAGGCTTGAGCCGAAAGGTGGAATGACAGACTTGACCACTATGGTAGGTGGGGATTCTTTCTCCCCTGTAGGGCCGGGAACTGTGGTTGTCTTGGGCCTCTTAGTGTCCAACTGGAATTCTTCAGACGATACCTCCGTGATAGGCGGAGATAACTCTTGTCGAGGCCTTTTTTCCTTAGGGACCTGTGGTGTGGTAGTTGGTGGCATAGTGGTTGGGAGAACCTGTTGTTCCACTTCAATCAAGGTGTGAGGCACCCACACAGTCTGATTGGTGAATTTCTCAATTTCGGGATTAGCTTCGTGAACGTACGGGATGTTTTTGTTCTTCACCCGCATTTCTGAGATGGTTCCACAAGGATCATAATGCCATGGGAAGCTTAAGAAAAAATTCATCTCTTTCAGCATCCGATCCACTTCTTCTCCGGCACCGTGACTGTTGCAAATGAAGGAGCCAATCTGCCCCTTGATTCTAAGCTGCTGCTTTTTCTTCAAGGATACGAAATGGATGTCATCCGAATTCATGATCTGTCTTATATACTCTAATGCAAAGATTCTTACCAGCACATATTTAGGCATCTTGTAGGGTGACAACTCGCACCCGAATACTCTAATCTCAGTGTGGTTTTGATATAGGTACCAATCCCCGGTCTTTGTATTGTCTGAGAGATGCAGGATCCTCTGGACTTCGACGTTTATTCAAGGCTCGGGCCTGCTGCTCAACATGCTTACCATAGGGTGGTAGAACAGATCGATGAATGCATTGAATCTATATTCTGTGGAGTTATGCTTCAGCAAAGAGGTCCATGTTGTGAATGGATGAGGCCTTCCATATGCATCCATTTTCTGCATGGGAAAACTAAATTTATCTGCTTGATAGAAAACAAACATGTAGGCCAGTATAGACGAGTATCTAAACATGCCTTCCGTGCCAAAATTCACGAACTATTCGTGAATATTGTCTGTCAGGAAGGCGTTGAAATCAAACTGGGTGGTGGGCTTTTCATCAATGGAGAAAATGGATAGAAAACACAAAATGGGCTCATCTACCCACTGGTCGGAATAGTACCCTAACATAGCACAAAGGGAGGAAATGACCTGGTTTCCCTTGGTGGAGAACATGGACGATCAGTAAGGGGGGTTTGTGGAAGGGAATTGAGCAGAGGTGGGAAGGGAAAGCTCAAATATTTGAGCTCTATGGGGAAAAGTCATCTTCTGATACAACTCTGTAAGGATTTCCAGGTTAAAAGGAGATGCAAAGTCTGCATGGGGAATTTGCATCATTTGGTCAATGTCTTCGGGTGTGATGAGGAACAGGGTGTCTCCGGATGAGGATATGACGACTCTCTGTTCGGGAATATAGTGAGCTTGGCATTTAAGTGCGAATTCGATAAAGTGGTGGATCTGGGGAAAAAGGTACAGGGGTAAATTGGACTCCCATAGTCCAATTTCATCGCTCTGGTCCAGGAAAACCTCCCTGAGCCATGACTGGAGGTCTGAGAAATCAAAATCGCATTGGGTATCTGCGATCAATCTCTATTTGTCGACCAATGGGATCTTGTCCAGGTCGACAGGAGGCGGGATAAAAGGATTATCCTCTCCTTCTGCTTGTCTTGGCTTTGGTGCCATCTCTCCAACAGTACCTGCAATAAACACGAAGTTAGTGGGGTCGACTAACTGTGGATGAAGGCGACGGGATGTAACAGAGGAGCAAGCTAAGAGTCTCTGGTGCAATGAGTGAACCGTGAAAGTAGGGGAAAACGGTAATTTTATTTAAAAATGGGTTCGGTTGGGTGCGGGAGACAGGTCATCTGGATAACGGATAGGTTATCCAGTAATAAATGGACAACGAGCCACTTGGGGGTGAGATGGCAGGTGATTGTGGCTGAAACATACGGACGGGTGACGTGGCTGCTAGGGATTGGAGGTAAAAGTCGCAATAAGGGGTTGGTAATGAGTGAAAGGGGTTAGGGGACTGACAACAGTTATGGGATGGGACATAACTCAGGAACAAGTGGAGAAAGTGGAAGATAACGTCCATGAGTGACGGGGGGCTGTCAAATAGCAGATGGTGATGGGACTTCAGGACCAGTAGATTTATGCCGCATATGACAAGGGGCCCACCAAAGGGAGATAACCATTCTGGACCCCCCCCCTCAGTTAAACACAGATCATTAGGGGGGGTCCGAAATCCATTTTGGGCCATTGATCTACCCGCCTGTTTATGAGTCGTAGATCTAAGCGCGCTCTTTATCACTCATTCTGAACCCCCCCCCTCCATTAAAGGCATAAGGGACGGGGGGGTCTAGAATCCGATCTGGACCGTTGATTTAAGCGCTCGTCCCTGGGACGTCCATATGTGCGCAAGTCTTATTACCGATTTCGGACCCCCCCCTCAGTTAAACACAAAACGGTTGGGGGGGTATGGAATGCTCTGTACACCGTATATCTGAGCGTCGTGATCAGAACCGTTAATATGTGTAGGAAGCATAAATTAGGAGAGGAGAACACATGTGCTGGGAAAACTTAGGATAAATGCATTTTATGGGTTTTTTCCCCAAACTTTTCAAATAGACACCACCAAGGGACTTCGGCCAACTATCTTCTAAGCATTTGGAACATGGTGCCATCTTGACATCAAGTTGGTTTTATTGTAATGGAACAATAAAGTAACTAACCTATGTTCTAACCTAGTTTCCTATGACAGTTAACCCAGATTAAACTATTGGGTTAAGAAATTACTCTACCTTAGGGCTATCTGACCAGGATTAGACAGTCTGGCCAGATTTATTCACTAATCTAACCTAGACACTTTGGCTAAGATTAAATTGTTTAGCCAAATCATTCACTACCCTATCAACATCAAATTTAAAAAGAACTTGGCCATGTTTGAAAGGTATGGACCAAGTTACCATTATTGTATGGGGCTTTATTTCAATTCTTTTATGCCCTCTTTTCCTTTTTTTTTTCTTTTCTTTTCTTTTTCTTTTTCTTTTTCTTTTTCTTTTTTCTTTTCTTTTTCTTTTTTTTTTATTTTCTTTTTTCAAATTATTTGCAGAATGAAAAATCATTTGTCAACAAAAACACTAGAGACAGATAACATCTCAGTCACCAGTTGATTCCTATAATTTATAGGGTGATAATAGCGGCTCCACCTGGGGATGGTACTTGCCCTGTTAAGTGCCAAGAATCTTGGTTCCTATCATCCTGAGAATTTCAGCCTGGTAGCATTCATCAGTTTTATTCTAAAAAATGGGAAAACAATGATCAGCAGCTTAGGGCCTTCTCTTCGAGCTTCAACCAACTGACTAATGTTTTTCACTCAGAAAAATGCAGGTGAACATAACAATAAAAATGTTATGTACAATGGAGAATGAAAACTTGAATCTCTACTAAGGTGGCACATAATGTTTCAGCATTCTGCCATTCACAGTTGCTCCTGGCAGATCTGACCCATCAGCGTTGTTTAGCAAGAAAGCATTGTTTCCTCTGAAAGCTTGAATCATGTATGGCCCTGTCCACAGATTGTCAAATTTTCCATGCTTTCCCTTGTATTCATTTTTGGTGTCCCATTTTAGCACCAAAACTCCTAACTCGAAATCATCTTCCTTGGTTCGTTTGTCGAAGATTTTCTTGATGTTTCCTTGGACTACCTGATTCTTGTTGAAAACTTCTTCTCTAGTCTGCTACAAATGGATCATCTGGTTGATCCTTCTCTGTGAGTCATTTGGCTCAGCTTGTACCTCTTGGAGCAACTTCATGATAGGGACTCCTAGAGAAGTGGGGAAAACGGCCTCTGTGCCATAGACCAACTGGTATGGTGACATACCAATTGACCTTTTGGTGGTTAGTCTGTCAGCCCACAATGCGAACACCAACTTGTTGTGCCATGATTTCTTATTTTCCTACAATGTTTTCTTGATGATATTTACCAAGGTTTTGTTTGAAGATTTCGCCAGTCCATTCCCCTGGGAGTAGTAGGCTGTGGAATGCCCCAAACCAATGTGATATTGGTTGCAGAAATCTATAAGCTTCTTCGACTAAAACGCAGCTGCATTGTCAGTTATAATCTTTCTAGGACATTTAAAGGAGAACAAATATTCTTTTCAAGGAATTTGATAATAACAGAGTCAGTGGCTTGCCTGCTTGGTATTGCTTCGATCCACTTGGTAAAATAATCGGTGGAAGTGAGAATCCACCTGTGTTGACCTGAAGATGGAGGGTGTATTTGTCCAATGGAGTCCAGTCCCCATTGCTGGAAAGGGGCTTCAACTGAAATCGGTTTCAGGGGAAGAGGAAGAAGTTTTCTTTTGCCTTCGAACAACTGACATTGATGACATGCGGTCACCTTTTTATGCACATCGACGAACAGGGTGGGCCAATAGAATCCAGCTCTGAGTATTTTGTTGGCTGTGACCTTCCAGTTCAAATGGCCACCACATTCTCCTGCATGAAACTCCTGTAACACCTTATCAGCTTCATCTTTTAGTAAACAATTTAACAGAATGCCTGCAGGGTCTTTCCAATACAAATTGCCTTCTAGAATACAGAATTTTAAGACTTTCAACTTTAAAAATCTATCTTTAGTCTTAGTCAAACTAGGGGGAGCTTGTAGATTTTGCAAAACAAATATAAGGTCTGCATACCATGGAGAGTTGAGAAATACCTCTCTCACGTTTGGAGTCGCCATCTCGCCCTGTTCATCCACCACATCTAGAAAATTAATGTCAAGAGCATGGAAGTTAGATTCAGCCATTAATTTAGCAAGGCCTTGACCTTTGATTAGTTTCGTGGGCTTAATCTCTATATCGTATTCTAAAATGACAACAATCCAGTTTCCCCTTCTTCCATCCGGATTGTCCTATGTCAAGATGTCCTTTACTACCGCATTCGGAACATAAGCTATTGTGTGGGAATGGAGAATGTAGACCCTAAAGTCTTTTATGGCTTTTACCAAAGAAAAATATTTTTTCTCCAATATCTTGTAATTCAGAGCAGCGTCCCTTAACGCTTTGCTAAAGAATGCTATGGGTTGTTCATACCCTTCACTGTTCTTTTGCAGTAACATCACTGCTATAGCATGTTCAGAAGCGAAAGAAAAGAGATAAAAATATTTAGTAAAATCGGGACTGATCAAAACTGGGGCTTCTGTGAGTGCTCGTTTGACTTGTTCGAAAGACTGTCTGGACTCGGAGTCCCATTTTATTTTTACATCTTTTTTAAGCATGTTTGTAATGTTTCTAAGGAGTTATGCCAGATTGGGAATGAATCTTTGTAGAAAGTTAATTCTTCCGATAAATGACTGTAGTTCTTTGAGGTTTCTTGGATGTTCTAAATTCTGTATGGCCTCGATTCTGCTAGGGTCTATTTTGATTCCATCTTTGGAGATGATGTGTCCCAGCAGTTTGCCTTCTTCTAACCCAAAAAGACTCTTCTTAGGATTTAACGAAATCCCAAACCTTCTACATTTCTCGAAGACTCGTCTGAGGTGTCTTAGGTGTTCGTCATCAGATGGGGAAAACACAGTCACATCATCTAAATAGACGACGATAAACTTACCTGATTCTTCCATGAAGGCGATATCCATTGCCCTCTGGAACGTGGCTCCTGCGTTCATCAGACCAAAAGGCATTTTCACATACATGAAAGTGCCCCATGGTGTGGTGAAAGCGATTTTGTCTTGATCATCCAAGTGAACTAAAACCTGATTGTAACCCGAGAAACCGTCCAGTAGAGAAATCTGACTGGACCCGACCACCCTTTGCAGGATGTGGTCCATCTTCGGCAAGGGGTAATTATCCTTCAGGGAGACTTTATTCAAATTTCGGAAATCTATGCAGAGTCTAATTTCCCCGGTTTTCTTACGTGTGGGGACAAAATTAGAGACCCACTTGGAAAAACACAACGGAACTATGATCTTGTCATCGTACATTTTCTTGATTTCCTTTTCTATCAGAGGGAGCAACTTAGGATTTATCCTCCTAAGTTTCTGCCTAAATGGTTTTTGGTCTTGTCTTATTGGAATCATGTGTTGTATGATGTTGGTATCATAGGCTTTCAAATATTCATAGTGCCAGGCAAAAACATCCTAATATTCTTTGAACATCTCAATGTATTTAAGTTTTTGTTCTAGGGGTAATGATTTGGAAAATTTGACCATCCTAGGTTTCTCTTCAGTCCCTATATTACAGTCTTCCACCTCTTGTCCATGGGCTTCTATTTTTGGTTTTTTGGCTACATCGTTACTATCAAACAAGTCTTCTAAAGTAACAAGACCTCTAGGCAAAACATTTCTTTTTAACTGTAAAACATCAGCGTCCATTTCTTCATCGCCTAATTCTCCTTAATCTACTGTATTTACACTATCAAATTCAAAATCAGAACTATTTACATTTTCATCTACGTTCTCTAAATCTATACTTGTACATTCAAAATCATTTTTACACTGCAGAAAGTCTTCGATTTGATCGTCATTACCAAATACTTTCCAGTACCTGATATTGTCGGGAACGGTTGGTCTACATTTCACCTCAACAGTGTATGGACAAGTCGAGTGGAAAGGAATCTTACAGGTGGTTGTTGATGTGGTCAATCCGTCTGCCAGAATGTTTTGTCCCCTTGGAATTACCTGCAAGTCAACTTCAGTAAAACATCTCAAGGCATCGAGAACAACATTCCTATAAGCTCTAAGACGTGGGTGTTTCGCAGCGTACTCACCTTTGATTTGCTTGATTATCAATTCAGAGTCACCTCTTACCATTATCTGCTTAGCACCAACTTTTTTCAAAAGCTTCAGACCGAGAATCAAAGCTTCATACTCAGCAATATTGTTAGTACATTGGAAATTTAATTTGTAAGAATGGTTTTCTGAATACCTGTTTTTGTGATTATGCATCCAGACACCTGCTCCTTCTCCTTCTTTACTCACAGCTCCATCAAAATCCATGCTCCATAAATCAGCGGGTAACTCTTCAGTTATCACGTTCTTCATCCTTTCTACCTCAATGATTTCTTGGCCTTCATCTTGACTATATGTGTCTTCCATCAGCTGAGTATCTTGCTCTTCCGTGTCACCATCATTGTACAAGATGAACGAATCTAAATCTGAATGTGCAGAGTAAAGGGGATAGTTGTGCGGTTTTTCTTGGCTACTGACCACGTACTTCATCAATGTTTCTCTGTATAGCCTTCTTTGCTGCCCCAAAACTGGGATGGTGTCATAAGACATATCCAGTTGTAAGGTTCCTTTCAATTTAGCCCCCCAAGATCAGGATAGTAACATCCCATACTTCGGCAGGATGTCTGCAACCACCACATCCATTACCATGCTCTTCGCAGGAATCTGAACCAAGGTGATGCAGAGGTCTTTAATCAAACTGATACATCTAACTTTATTTGAGTCAAATGAATGCAAGTCCTTGTAAGGTCTGGTGACCTCCAGTCCCAGTTTCTCCATTACTGCTTTGGGCATCAGATTGTGGGAAGCACCTGAATCCAGCATGGTGTTATGCAGAATCAAGTCATGTATGTTTAGACTGATGTAAAAAGGATCAACCTCACCAGTATCATCTCGACCATCTACTTTAGGTCCGAAAAGAATCTCAGGTTGATCATCAGTAAGGTTCACAGTGTCTGAATGATTTGTTGATCCAATGGTTAAGGCCTTCGTGCCTATGTCTGGTTCAATGGCCAGTGCTTTAATCACTTGTGAACAATAACCATATTTGTTCATCAACTCTGAAAGTGGGATGGGAATTTTTATTTTGGCCAATTCCCCCTCAAGGCTGAAAGGTGTAGGGGCTCTACCTTGGTTCATAAATTCTGGTTTGTCCCCCATATTCTTCGGCTCAGAAGTACTCAGTGGATTAATAGGTGAAACCTCGGGCTGTGACGGCCTTTTCAGAATGGTCAGGTTTTTCTTCATGGGAGCGTTGGCATTACTCTTCTCAGGATTATTCTCAGCAGTATTCTTCTCAGGAGTCTTTTCGGCAGATGGCTCAGAGGCCTTCTTGGTTTCGACTACCTTCTTGGTTTCAGTCGTCTTTTTTGGAGAATTTCCTTCTGTCTTTTTACTCCATAGATTGTACTTTCGGTGTACCTCCAAAATAGCATCTTCGAAAGCCTGTTGTTCTGCATCTTCAGCTTCTTCACTTACCTTTGTTTGATTGAGAAGAAAAAGTTCTTTCTCTTCTTGGGTCAGGAAAATAGCTTCGTTGTCATGAATGCCCATGAGATTGATGTGAGTGTACTCCAATTCCTCAATCAATTCCTCCCCCTCATCAGCATAGTTTTCTTGTAGAGGAGGTATGATCTGCTGATCTGGACCCCTCTGCTCTCTTTGATCCCTAGGATCTCTCTGTCTGATTTGAGGAGGATTTCTCCTAAAGTTAGGGTTTCGAACCTGAGGAGCTGGTGGATTTTCTCTTGGACGATTTATTTCCGTCATAGTGAGTCTTTCCATCATCCTTTCCACCGCTCTGGTCAAAGAATACAATTTGGAGTCTGAGTTCGAAGTGGAAGGTTCTTCTTTGATCGTGACTCTCCTTTCTGACCTCTGACGTGCCCTTTTCGCCAACAGATTGGCCTCCACACTTATAGCACTTTTTTGCATGTCTGCCAAGGTGGTGGAATTCCTTTCTCTTAGTTGGTATGACATATCGGCATCGAAACCATTAGGGAATTTTATCAACGGCAGGCCCTGAGGAGGTTTGATTTTGGCTAGAATTGCATTGTACAAGTTATTGAAATAGGTGCAGTAATCTTGCACCGTCTCACCTTGATTTCTTCTTATATTCTCATACTCTGACAATATCTGGAGAGGGTTTTTCTTTACCTCCCATCGGTCAAGAAAAATCCTTTGGAATGCGACAAGGTCAGGGACTGAGGCGGTAGGTAAATCTTTGTACAATTTATTGGCATCACCTGTCAAACTTTGGGCAAACAATCTCATTTGAACGTCGGCCTCATCAACTTCATGCAGGTCAAAATAATCATTCATTTTGTCAACATGTTGTTGGGCGTTCAAAGGTCCTGTTGCATCGAACTGTGGAAGTCTTGTTTGATAATCTTGGGGCATGGCATGTAGAGGCGCATCCAACACCAAAGGAGCATATCGAGCTGCCATGATGGGTGGAGGAAGTGGGATGAAAACCTGGATGATCGGCGAGGTAGCGAGTGAAGACGAGGACGAGGGGGGACTGGATAGTATTGAGGGAGTGATTTGTGGTTTAGTCATGGGAGACAAGACTTCGGGGGTTCGGGGTTGCAAAACAGTTGGGTCAAAGATGATTCTAGTCACAGAATTGTCGGACCGTGTTCTAACCAAGCTTCGTTGTGGAAAAGTATTGAGGTCGGGGCTTTGAGAGGTATCAGTTTTCCCTGAGAAAGAAAGGGACTTATGAAGGGAATATAATTCACTAAACCTTCATCTAAGGTCCTTTTCCTGAGTAACTATTTAGGGTTATCTGTCACTATCGCAGGTTCTGGGTCGGGATGGGATCGAGTGTGGAATTTCTTGGGAGCCAGAACTCTTTTTGGTTTATATATATATATATATATATATATATATATATATATATATATATATATATTAGTTTTGTGAGTCTGAAAATAATATGTACAAAGTTTAATCAACCTCTAAACATTACTTTCTTCTCAAATTTGAACTTTCTTTTTAGGGAAAAGAAAACGCGAATTTATCAAATTTTAGTTCTTTCCCAGCGGAGTCGCCATTATGTTAGCACTTGGTAAATTTCCTAGAGGTTGAAACAGAAGAAATATACAAAGGTAACTTTATCCAACCACTTTTAAAGTTGGGATCTAGCCCTTCCATATTCAAAGAGGGATCTCTCTATATGATTTAGCTATGTTTCCAATTTTAGATATTAGGCTAGGTAAAGAAATAGGTAGGTTTTGTTGTCAAAGTGTTTTTTGAATTGGTTGAAACAGTCTACACATCCATTGGGCTATGGGATCTGTGTTTAAATAAATATGAAATACAACCATAAACGTGAAGGAAGATTTCCACAGGGCGAGATAATATACTCACTGGATCTTTTAGTAGCTTAAATGATGGACAGAAGAAAAGATGAGAAAGATAAATTCAACTAAGAAGCAGTTAAGAATTTCTTAATTGAAAACACCAGAAGATAAACACTAAAATCTTTCAAGTCAGAAACAGGGTATCCAAGACAAATCCTGCAACATTCGTTACTCTTAAAGATTAGTTTCAGAAAAAAATATGATCACAAAGCAAGAATAACATTCAACTTAGAGAATAAACATCACCAGTGAATACACGCAAGAATCCTGTAAAAGTGCCTCCTTTTTATTAATGGCAGATCTCTTGAAAAATGGTACAGTCTGATAGCGTCAGGGTGTGAAAATCAACAACCCTCAATACTTCGAAAGGTGAAGTATTTATAACTTAAATTGCAAACGTTCCTGTCACAAAAGATCAGGACATGCTAATTCTATTTTTAGCCTAACTAAGTTAACCAAATAGAACTGCTTGATGACTTGGTGCAACTGCACGCGGATTTTTGGGTAGACAGTTGATGAACCCTTCGCATGACCTCATCTGACTGGATAGGTGAATGGACCTGGATAGCTCATCTACTAATCGAGCATATCGCAGAGTTCCTCCCATATGAGATGATTAGGCACAATGACTTTGAGCAGTCTCTGATACACTTCGTCCATTTCTGTATACTTGGCGAATGTGGGCTTAGTGAGGAATATGTATCGAATCTCATGTTGGATACTGATGTCCAACTGAAGGGCATCCAGGAATGCTTTGTCGGTGATGCTCCCTTGTATGCCAGCAAACTTTGAACTGTCCTTAGACACTTCAGACAATCTCTTTTTGTAATCTGGGAGTGTCATCAGTTTATCATTAATAACCTTCAGACCGAGGAGACCTTTCTTCTGGAGAGCCTCGATCTTGTTGAAGAATTTTTGTACCCCTAGGTCCAAGATCTGAACCTTTTCTTCCAGTTGAAGCATTAATCCTCTATTGGTCAAAACTCTTTTGACCTCAAGGATAGTCTATGTTCTATCTTCTATCTTCAGCTCTTCTAGCTCTTCTCTGGTCTTAGAATTTAGGAATTTGATGATATCATTTGCCTGAGTTGGTCTATCACCCAATTCTACTATGATATTCTCAATGGTCTGTTTGCTCCTCTGGACCAACTCATTCTACTCAAACATAATTTGGATCATGGGCCATATCTCATTTATGGACTTTGTGATGTCTGTCCATACATTCTCTTTGACCTCAGCCAAAGTCTTCCCTGCTACTGTTTTCTTTTGGAGCCACTGTAGCTCCTTCTTGAGTTGTTCTGTTACATGCTTTTCCTTGGAGAGACTGGTCTGGAAGGAAGTTTTAAGTTCCTGGAGGTTCTCAAATTCATTTTTAATCCTGCTAATCTTTGTCTCCTGCAGGTTCATCTTTTCCATGGATTTGGCCAGGTCGGTTGTCTTCTCTTGGTGTGTCATTGGGATTGCAGACGGGACTGTTGTCACTGCTGTTGTGCTTGCTCCTGAAATCGGAATGGCACTCAATGGAATGACTTCCATTGGCTTCATATTCTCTTTCTCTTTCAATAATATCTCCATCTCTGCTTCCATTTCATTGAGCTGAGCATTCTTCTCCATGAGCAGCTTGAGCATTTCGTCCTTCTCGCCTTCTTTCTCTGCTATCTCCTTTGCCTGCGAGTCCTCTGTGGGCGGGAGCTTCAGTTGTTTCCTCAAGGAGGCAATGTCTGCATTCTTTTTATTTATTATCTCCTCTGCATCTTTGACATTCGAAGGATCATAGCCGATTTTGAGGACCAGCTCCTCCAAAGTCTTGATTCTATTGTCCTTCGCAAAGGACGATATTTTCTCCAGATTGAGTTGTGTCTGAGCATTGTTGAGAGACACCTACAATTTGGTTGCAGAAGCAGAAGCATGTGCCAATGTATGGAATACCATCTCCCCTATCTGTTTGTGCAGATCCATCTGATCTACTGGGTGCACGTCCTTCATCTTGAATTCGAAGGTGGCCCTCTTGTAATCTGTAATCACCTTGGGGTCGGGTACCTGCGCCTGGAGGAAATCCATGTGCATCCTGCCTTTTTCTATGTCAAACGCAGACAGTAGCCTATGTTGTGCAGTAGACGTTTGATTCTGAAACTGAGCATAAGTACTGCTGGTAAGGGTCTGATTCTTTTTCTTAATCAGCTCGTACTTCTCGAAAATGCTCAACTTGGGCCCAGTCTTGCCCGGCTGAGTGTCCAGTGGGGAGTCTGAGGATTTCTTCGGCACTGTTGGGGTGATGTCCTTATATAGGCTCGAGCCAAAAGGTGGAATCATAGACTTGACCACTGTGGTAGGTGGGGCTTCTTTCTCCCCCGTAGGGCCGAGAACTGTGGTTGTCTTGGGCCTCTTAGTGTGCAACTGGAATTCTTCAGATGATACCTTCGTGACAGGCGGAGATAACTTTTGTCGAGGCCTTTTTTCCTTAGGGACCTGTGGCATGGTAGTTGGTGGCACAGTGGTCAGGAGAACCTGTTGTTCCACTTCAATCAAGGTGCCAGGCACCCACATAGTCTTATTGGCAAATTTCTCAAATTCGGGTTTAGCTTCGTGAACGTACGGGATGTTTTTGTTCTTCACCCACATTTCTGAGATGATTCTGTAAGGATCATAATGCCATGGGAAGCTTAAGGAAAACTTCATCTCTTTCAGCATCCGATCCACTTCTTCTCCGGCGCCGCGACTGTTGCATATGAAGGAGCCAATCTACCCCTTGATTCTAAGCTGTTGTTTTTTCTTCAAGGATACGAAATGGATGTCATCTGAATTCATGATCTGTCTTATATACTCTAATGCAAACATTCTTACCGGCACATATTTAGGCAGCTTGTAGGGTGCCAACTCACACCCGAATACTCTGATCTCGGTGTGGTTTTGATACAGGTACCAATCCCCGGTCTTTGTATTGTCCGAGAGATGCAGGATCCTCTGGACTTCATCGTTTATTCGAGGCTCAGGCCTGCTGCTCAACATGCTTACCACATGGTGGTAGAACAGATCGATGAATGCCTTGAAGCTATATTCTGTGGAGTTATGCTTCAGCAAAGAGGTCCATGTTGTGACTGGCTAAGGCCTTCCATCTGCGTCCATTTTCTGCATGGGAAAACTAAATTTATATGCTTGATAGAAAACAAATATGTAGGCCAGTATAGACGAGTATCTGAACATGACTTTCGTGCCAAAATTCACAAACTGTTCATGAATATTGTCTGCCAGGAAGGTGCTGAAATCAAATTGGGTGGTGGGATTTTCATCAGTGGAGAAAATGGATAGAAAACCTAGAATGGGCTCATTTACCCACTGGTCAGAATAGTACCCTAACAGAGCACAAAGGGAGGAAATGACCTGGTTTCCCTTGGTGGAGAACATGGACGATGGGTAAGGGGGGTTTGTGGAAGGGAATTGAGTGGAGGTGGGAAGGAAAATCTCGAATATTTGAGCTCTCTGGGGAAAATTCATCTTCTAATACAACTCTGTAATGATTTTCAAGTTAAAAGGAGACGCATAGTCTGCACGGGGAATTTGCATCATTTGTTCTATGTCTTCGGGCGTGATGAGGAATAGGGTGTCTTCGGATGAGGATATGGCCGCTCTCTATTCGGGAATATAGTGAGCTTGGAATTTAAGTGTGAACTCGGGAAAGTGGTGGATCTGGGGAAAAAGGTACAGGGGTAAATTGGACTCCTAGAGTCCAATTTCATCGCTCTGGTCCAGGAAAACCTCCCTGAGCCATGACTAGAGGTCTGAGAAATCAAAATCGCATTGGGTATCTGCGATCAATCTGTCTTTTTCGACCAGTGGGATCTTGTCCAGGTCAACAGGAGGCGGGAGAAAAGGATTCTCCTCTCCTTCTGATTGTCTTGGCTTTGGTGCCATCTCTGCAACAGTACCTGCAATAAACATGAATTTAGTGGGTTCGACTGACTGTGGATGAAGGCGACGGGATGTAACGGAGGAGCAAGTTATAAGTTTCTCTAGTGCGACGAGTGAACCGCGAAAGTAGGGGGAAACGGTAATTTTATTTAAAAATGGGGTCGGTTGGGCGCGGGAGACAGGTCAGCTGGATAACGGATAGGTTATCCAGTAATAAATGGACAACGGGCCACTTGGGGGTGAGATGGCAGGTGATTGTGGCTGAAACATACGGACGGGTGACGTGGCTGCTAGGGATTGGAGGTAAAAGTCGCAATAAGGGGTTGGTCATGAGTGAAAGGGGTTAGGGGACTGACAACAGTTATGGGATGGGATATAACTCAGGAACAAGTGGAGCAAGTGGAAGATGACGTCCATGAGTGACGGGGGGCTGTCAAATAGCAGATGGTGATGGGACTTCAGGACCAATAGATTTATGCCACATATGACAAGGGGCCCGCCAGAGGGAGATAACCATTTCGGACCCCCCCCCCCCCTTGGTTAAGCACAAATTATTAGGGGGGGGTCCGAAATCCATTTTGGGCCATTGATCTGCCCGCCTGTTTATGAGCCGTAGATCCAAGCATGCTCTTTATCACTCATTCTGGAACCCCCCCCCTCCATTAAAGGTAGAACGGACGGGGGGGTCAGTAATCCGATTTGGACCATTGATTTAAGCGCTCGTCCCTGGGCCGTCCATATGTGCGCAAGTCTTATTACCGATTCCGGACCCCCCCCCCCCTCGGTTAAACACAGAATGGTCAAGGGGGTCCGGAATTCTCTGTACACTGTAGATCTGAGCGCCGCGATCAGAACCGTTGATATGTGCAGGAAGCATAAATCAGGAGCGGAGAACACATGTGCTGGGAAAACTTAGGATAAATTCATTTTATGGGTTTTTCCCCCAAACTTTTCAAATAGACACCACCAAGGGACTTCGGCCAACTATCTTCTAAGCATTTGGAACATGGTGCCATCTTGACATCAAGTTGGTTATATTGGAATGGAACAATAAAGTAACTATCCTATGTTCTAACCTAGTTTCCTATGACAATTAACCCAGATTAAACTATTGGGTTAAGAAATTACTCTACCTTAGGGCTATCTAACTAGGATTAGACAGTCTGGCCATATTTATTCACTAGTCTAACCTAGACACTTTGGCTAAGATTAAACTGTTTAGCCAAATCATTCACTACCCTATCAACATCAAATTTAAAAATAACTTGGGCATGATTGAAAGGTATGGACCAAGTTACCATTATTGTATGGGGCTTTATTTCAATTCTTTTATGCCCTCTTTTTCTTTTCTTTTTTTTTCTTTTCTTTTTCTTTTTCTTTTTCTTTTTTCTTTTTCTTTTTTCTTTTCTTTTTCTTTTTTTTTCTTTTCTTTTTTCAAATTATTTGCAGAATGAAAAATCATTTGTCAACAAAAACACTAGAGACAGATAACATCTCAGTCACCAGTTGATTCCTATAATTTAAAGGGTGATAACACATTGCACTCATATTTGCAATTATATGATGTCATAATTAAGTTCCAAGTTGGGTTTACAGCATGAAAACTAAACTCCTTACTATCCACGGGACAATGGCCAAGTCGAAGCTACCAACAAAGTTTTGTTGACTATGCTTTGTAGAATGGTAGGGATTCACAAATCAAATTGGCATACGATGCTTTTTTTGGCATTATGGTCATATCAAACTTCGGTTAAAAAAACTATGAGTTTTACGCCATTTCATTTGGTGTATGATTTAGAAGTCATGCTACTAATTGAATGTAAAATACCATCTTTGAAAATAGTCGTTTAATTTCTTCCTGATACTTCAGCCAAGGAAGAACTCCTTTTACATTTGACATAATTATATGAAACTCATTGTGATGTCACCCTAACTAACAAAACGCATAAAAAATGTGTAAAATCCCAATATGATAAAACTGTTAGACCTCTTGTATGTTCTAAAGGTGACTTGGTCTTGCTATATGACCAAGATCGTGCAAACTTAGGAGCTCAAAAATTCGAGCCTGTGTGGCATGGCCCTTACATTATTAAACATGTGTTGGAAAAAGGGGCTTATGAGCTAGTAGATAATGATGGAATTTCTTTGGGTGAACCCAGAAATGGGATTTACCTTAAGAGGTACTATGATTAGATTTATTCTACATAAGTTCTTTGTAAACATTGTAGCATACTTTAGTGTGATTTTGTTTCCTTTTATGTCGATTTATACCTATTTCCTATCTTGCATTGTGCTTGATTTGTAGATGTCGGCATCCCCTCTACCTTACGTTGGCTTTGTTGATGGTGCTAGCTATAGTACCCAGAAGCTTGCATCTATTGCATGGGAAATCTACACACCCACTAATGAGTTGATAAGTCTACATGGTATATGCCTTGGACGTGCAACTAATGTTGAAATAATGTAACTGTGAAGAGCATTCTTATTATTATTGGATTAAATCCCCATTGTGGATTAATCATGTCATTATTATTATTATTTTTATTGGATTAATCCCCATTGTGGATTAATCATGTCGGTAATTGTACAAGGACCCAATCCCCTTTTGTGGATTGGTCATCGGACAATTATAAAGGGAAGAATAAGAAGTTGACCCCAGCAGTTATTATGGAAGACCCAGAATTAATTAAAGGTGGGTTTACCCACCCAGAGTGAGAGGTTGGCCCTGCCAGTTGTGACCTTTCACACGTGCCATTCTTGTATAAATAAGAGGCTAGCGCCTCACTTCAAACATACAACTCACTTGCTCATTTCTCTTATGAGGCAAGCTGCAATTACCAGAGAGAGGAGAGGAAGAGTGGCGCATCTCTTGGGGAGGACTTTCTGTATTGGTTTGAGTTATCTTTGAACATTGTATAAGCTATTTATGATAAGGAAGTTTTTGTTGGGTTTTCTTCCCCTAAAGGGTTTCCCAGGATAAATGTTGTGTCTCTTGTGAATGTGTATTTATCAGTGATCTTGTTCTTATTATGCTCTTATCTATTGAAATGAAAAGAACTATAATAATGGCATAAAAATTAACATGGTATCAAATCCAACCTAAAGGAAACATTATTTGCAAGAGAAAAACGTCACTGCTGCAGCACCTACAAATTAGGGTTTTGAAAACGTATCTCTTTTCAGCTCCCTAAACATCTAGAAAGTTGCACCCTCCCCCCAGGATCAATTTGGCACCTAGAGTGCACCTTTTCAGTGGCTTCATCTCCTGGAAAGTGAAACCCTAGTTTCACAAAAGTACCAGAAGTACTAGAAGCACCAGTCCAGAAATCCACAGATCAGAATTGACGGGGTAAAAATTAGATTTTCTCAGATCTGAGGACACCAGGCTACTTGCCTCAGCCAAGCGCACCTCCTGCTAAAGTCAAAATTTGATTTTGAGCATTTTCAATTTTTGGTTATTTTTGTTGCCGCAAGTACAAGATGTCTACAAGCACAAAGCTTGTTGAGAAACTAGAAGGCATAGACAACTTCCATGCCTGGAAGTATAGGATCGGTTTGATCCTTGTAGAGAATGACCTATCAAGATTTATCAAATAAGAAGTGGAGGAACCTGAAGATGCCGTAGAGAAATCAAAGCATCAGAAGGACTCAATTAGGGCTCAGAGAATCATTGCAGATTCAATCAAAGACCACCTGATCCCATAAGTATCGTTAAAGAAAACTCTGAAGGATATGTTTGATGCTCTAAGAAAACTATATGAAGGAAAGAACATCAATCGAAAGATGAATCTAAGAACTTATTTGAAGAATACCAAGATGCAGAAAGGAGAAATGATTCAAGAATATTTCTCTCGAATCTCTGAAATAAAAGAATAGTTGAAAGCGATTGGAGACACCATCGATGAAGAAGAATTTGTAATAATCACCCTAAATGGTCTTGCAAGACCTTGGGATGCCTTCATCCAGTCATTATGTGGTAGAAATGAGAAACTACAGTTTGAGAGCCTATGGGAAGAATGCACACAAGAAGAGACAAGGGTAGCCAACCGTGAAGCACTACTAGCAAGGGACGATGATCAAGCCCTAGCTACTCATACAAAAGGAGGAAGGAAGAAACCCTACTTCAAAATGGAATCTCATAGAGAACCACGACCATCAAACAAGTTCAACAACCAAGAATCTCATTCAAGAAATTTTCAGAAGAAAGGACAACGCAAGGGACGAGATCTTTCATCTATACAATGCTATCATTGTGATAAGATGGGACACAAGGTGAATAATTGTCCAGTCAGAAGAGAAGAGTACAAGAGGAAGCACAAAAGGCAACATGCTCACATTGTCGAAGATGAAGAACCACCTATGAAGATTATTAAGGACCATGTCTTGATCTCAACTCTCTCAGGATCTGTATCACCTGGAGAGGACACATGGCTCATTGATAGTGGTGCATCAAAGCATATGACAGGTAAGAAAAATACTCTCTCTTGTATTTCAAAAAAGAAGTTTTCTCAGAAAGTAACTCTTGGAGATGATTATCAATATCCCATCAAGGGAATAGGAGAATCAAACTACAAGCTAGATTCAGAAAA
>ML776687.1:1616714-1634966 GCA_009831015.1 Picea engelmannii | reverse complement strand
TTCTGTATTATTTGTAAAATTGTATAAATATACCACAGAAAGAAATAAACAAGGCTGGACCTTTTTGTGTCGTTTGTAACAGATTTTTTTACATTTGAGAGTTAATACAAGCAGATATGAAGATTCTCAATTCTGTCACGACTTTGTTACAAGTTTGCTTCTTTGTATCTCATATTTCATTTCATTTCATATTCTTAACTAATGTGATTTGTTATACTTTAGTATGACCACTACTATAGTGAATGAATTTTGGTTTTCTGTAATTGTTTATTGTTTTTCCTCTGTACCAGCTATCAGTGGGTGTAAGACCAGTCTGCATTTTCAGAATTCTACATATATTCTTTGTTTCATCAGTTATTTTCTTACATTTTTCCTCTTTTGTTTATACGTGAGATTTCCCTCCGACAGGAGCCTTACACTATAAACAGCTAAATGTTTTTTCTCCCACCGCATACCTTTTATTAAAATATAATACAGTTACGGGAAAGAGCCTTTGATTTGGTTCTCTATTTTATTCCTAAAACTATAAATTCTCTTTTATACGACCAAATTGAGACAACACTTAATCTCTCTCTGAAGTTTTTACCACCTTTATTGTTCCTCCATGACTGTCCCTGTACCAACACAGCCTAATGTCGAACCCGAACTATTGGACCAAACAGACATTGCTTTAAACCTTTTCGACATGATTCTTAAAACTGCTACTAACCGGGTCGAACTTGAACGTTCATGGGCAGCCATTGAACAAGATATAACTATCCAAGAACAGTTGGAAGCTAGACAATGCCAACGTAGGAATCTTCCCTAGTTTCCTTTATCAAAGGTGTACATTTCTCTCTTCTCCATATTTTACCCACTTTCATATGCCTTGACACTGTACTTCTAAGCCTTAAGTACAGACTCAGGAACAACATCTTTCTGGTGCCGTTGTCGGGGACCGAAGTTACGAAATCCTTTTCCCTAGGAAAATGACATTTGTTTTTCGTTGAAAGTGTTACCCTTTGAGAGTGAACAAAGAGTACACACCTTTTAAGGCTTTTAATCTTTCACTTGGTGACTCCATGAGAAATAAACTGGCATCTGGTCGAAGGAATACCAGACAAAACCCGGATGGTAAGCAGATTACGCCTGTTACCAATCCCGAAAAAATTCTAAAGGTGAGAGGCTCTTTTAAGCCAACCGCTGCAGTTTACAAACTTAAAACCCCATCACTGAAGACTAAGAGTCCTTCTGAACCCTCCACTTCACTCAGTCCTCTCTTCAATGCTAAAAATTCAACGTCAAGTTGCTCCGAGATCAGGAGTGAGATTTTTCCAATAGTCCCCTTAGCACACAAAGGAAAGGGCCCTCTTGAAAGTTCATTGGCTTTTGACATACCATCTTTTCTTCAGTTGAATTTCCCGACTTCACCAAATTTTGAAGAGTGTGTTACACACTCTGTTCCCACACCCGTCGGTTCTCCAGATTTCGTCTCTTGCAAATCCGAGGAACCAAGTCCTCACATTCCCTATATTTCCTCATTCGATTTTCCGCTTCGCGAAGAAAATAAAGATTCCCTTTTAATTTTCCAAAACCCCCTTTACAACTTTCCACAAACAACGATGGCAGTCGTCGGAGGAGGAGGTGGAGGGTTTATAGGAGGAGGCGGAGGGTTTATCGGAGGAGGAGGGGGAGGAGCCCCTCTAGGAGGAGCTAGAGGCCAAGGGCCTGCTCCCCCTCCCAAAGTGTTTGTGAAAGTTGCAGCCGGATACGCTCCATTAGTATTTCCCGTCCCTCTACACGATCTTCCAAAAAATTACATAAAAATTTTACCTAAATTCACCGGGGAAGGGGATCTAACCGCGGTCGAACATATTAATTTTTTCTACCAATTCTCAGATATCTTCGGTATCGAGCATTAGGACATATATTAGAGACTCCTTGTCCAAACCTTTGAAGGTCAGGTCTGAACTTGGTTTCGGAGCCTACCCACAGCTTCTATCTTGTCTTATGATGCTTTGGAAGATGCTTTCCTCAGGCAATGGGGCGAGAGAAAAGACCATCTCTATTATTTAACCGAGTTTGGGTCTTTGAGGAAAAAGAACTCATAAACAGTCATGGAATTCATTCATAGATTCAAAAAACTGTACAATAAAATCCCAGCCGAGGTTAAACCGTCCCAACCCGCGGCCAAAGTGACTTTTGCTGGAGCTTTCGAGCCGGATTTTGCACTCCTTTTTCGAGAGAGAAGGGGAGCCACCTTAAACCGAATGCAGGATGATGCGGTAGAAATAGAGTCTAATATGATGGCTTCGGGTAAGCTTAAATCTAGATTAGAGACTGGAAACCGAGAGACCAAACGCTTTAGAGAACAAGCAGGTCCTTCAGGGTCCAATAGATCTTTAGACGATAGGGTGGATGATATGGCTAGAGTGATTAAAGAACTGTCAAATAAAATATCCAGAATGGAACTCAAACATGCCAAAGCTGACTCTTACCCCAAAAAGGATTTCAAGAGGAACTCAAACCCCCCTAATCAACAAAGACAAAAAAAAATGAAGATCAAAAAATACAATCTCCCTTAAAGAATGAAAATTTTATAGGAGCGAACGATTTTCAAGACTTCAGAGATTTGGATAATGATGTCACGAACTTCAGTGATGACTGTACTCAACCATATCTGACTCGAGAAGACTATGAAAAATCTTTAAACACGCCACAACCGTCGAATGAGGGTGAAAAAGGTGATCACACTGATCTCTGTGAGTCTCAACCAGAAACTGAGATGATAATGGTTGAGTTTCAACCAAAGTACAACCTAAGATCTAAGAGTAAGCCCACCTCAACTACTCAACCCAGGAAAATCCTTCAAAGAGGTCAAGCTTATGAACCTCCTTCGGAAGAGACCTTATTACCCAACAACAAAACTAAAGTAGTAAGCACTCAAGAGTCTGAAGTGAAGAAAGTTGAAACCCAAACACAAGAAACCGAACCAGTAAAGAAAGTTACGTCTTCAACTAGGATCATGAGTGATAAAGCGGTCCAGACAAATAAGTTGGAAAGGAAGGATTTGCAAGTCTCAACCAAAGAAACAGACAAGGTGAGCAGAGCTTTGAGTTTTGAATATGAGATAAATAAAATTAAGATACCCATCCCATTGGTAGAGTTAGCAAAAAACCCCGTTTATCGGAAGCAAATTACCAAAGCGATGGGCGTCTCTGAGCTAGAAATCCAGTCTGATGTTCTAAACTTGGAAGATGACAAACCTAACATCACCTTTGGTCCCCATTTTGAAGGAGCCAGAGACTCCATTTCTCCCTTTTATATCACTCTGAATGTATATGATCAGTTGTTGCATAATTGCATGTTAGACTCTGGAGCTTCCAATAACGTTATGCCTAAGATTATAATGGACAAGTTGGGTCTCCAGATCACCAGACCTTATGGAGATCTGTAATCTTTTGACTCAAGAAGGTTTAACTGTATGGGGATGATTAAAGATCTGGTAGTTACTCTGGCTCAGGTCCTGGTTAAGAGTATCCTGATGGATGTGGTTATTGCAGATATTCCCCCTAAATATGGCTTGTTGTTATCTAGGACATGGGGAGACAAGTTGGGGGGTTCTCTTCAGTTGGACATGACGTATGCCACAATCTCGGTGTTCGGTGGTCAGTTCACTCGGTTGTACAGAGAAACGAGATTAGCATATACAGTGAGTGACCCTCAAAACCCTAACAATTTCCCTATCTACATCGTGGACCAAGATCTGGGAAATTGCATCTTGTCCTTTGATGATGGTCTGGACGGTTGTTCGGAGGAAAATGATATGGAGCGAGAGGATTCAAGTCGCATGAAAAAATATCTGTGTAATACTGGTGTCTAGAAAATGTATTTTGATGGTGCTTTATCTTCTGAGGGAGCAGGTGTTGGAGTTCTTTTAGTGGCTCCCAAAGGTAAATTCATTGTTCCTTTCTCCTACCGACTGCAGTGGGACATAGATTACACTAACAACGTATGCGAATATGAAGTGTTGATCTTAGGATTAGAGGTTGCCAAGAAGCTAAATATAAGTAACTTGGAGGTATATGGTGATGTCGAGTTAATAGTCAAACAAATAAACCGATAGTACCTAGCCAAGCATCCCACACTAAGACCGCACAGAAATTGTGCTTGGGATCTCATGGAAAACTTTTTCTCATCCGTAAATGTCCATTTTATCCCTCGCACAGAAAATCTACATGCTGATGCATTGGCAAAGGCAGCTTCAACCTTCTCTCCTCCCACGAACTTCAAGCTGAAGTATCACATTGAAATCAGATACAAACCCTCTATACCAGACAATATATGACATTGGCAGGTCTTTGAAGATGACGAACAAATTAAGAAATTTTTTGCAGCAGTGGGTGAGTTCTCCGAAACTCATGCAGACCAAGAGAATCAAAATGACCCGATGTGGATCATGCAAGAGGGGGGAGATCCTGAAACCTTCCGAGAAAAAATTGTGGATCATCGTATGCTGGTCCTTAAAAGCAACCAGATTCTAAAAGGCTTGATTCCTTTAGAAATACTTTTTGATCAGAATGGCGTACCTGTGAAATCCACTTTCCAGCCCCAACCAAAAGAAGTGGAGGACTGCGATATAGGAACTGAAAAAGAATCCAGGGTGGTAAAAATATCCAAGTTCCTTCCTCCTGAAGTAAAAGATAAGTACAAAGACCTACTCAGACAGTACATAGATGTTTTCTCCTGGTCTTATGATGAGCTAAGAACGTATGACACTTCCATAATTGATCACAAGATACCCTTGAAGCCTGGGGTCAATCCATTTAGGCAAAATCTTAGAAAGATTAACCCCATTTTGTTACCTATGATCGAAAAAGAAGTTAAGAAACTTTTAGACGCGAAAATAATCGTGCCTATGAGATACTCAGACTGGGTAGCAAACCTGGTCCCGGTCAGGAAAAAGAGTGGGGAAATCAGACTATGTGTGGATTTTAGAATCTTAAATAAGTCGTCTCTCAAGGACAATTATCCGCTGCCCAAAATGGACCATGTGCTAGAAAAAGTAGTTGGAGCAAACCGAATGTCTATGATAGATGGGTTCTCTAGTTATAATCAAATCGCCATGAACGAACAAGACAGGGAAAAAACTACTTTCACCACAGCATGGGGTACGTTCATGTATGACAAAATGCCTTTTGGTTTGATGAATGCATGAGCTACATTCCAGTGCGCTATGGACATCGCTTTCATAGGAGAAAGGGACAAGTTCGTAGTCATTTACCTTAACGATTTGACGGTTTTCTCGAAAACCGATGAAGAACACTTGATCCATCTTAAACAGACTTTCGAAAAATGTCGCAGGTTCGGTCTATCTTTGAACCCAAAGAAATCACATTTCGCTATGCGGGAAGGTAAGCGTTTGGGCCATATCATATCTAGGGATGGAATCAGGATTGATCCTAAGAGGATTGAAGCAATAGATACTATAAATATTCCCATAAATATAAAAGATATTCAATCTTTCTTAGGTAGAATAAATTTGTTATGAAGGTATTTCGCTGAGATTGTCAAATTGATCATAGGGATGTTGAAGAAGGACAGTGGAGTAAATTGGACAATCGAGGCCAGAGCATCGTTCGCACATATTAAGAAATTCATAAGCGAGGCACCTGTGTTAGAAAGTCTAGACTATCTAAAATATTTTCTTATTTTCTCATTTTCCTCTGAACATACTATCGCCACAGTGCTCCTTCAGAAAAATGAAGAAGGTTTCGAACAACCAATCACGTTTTTTAGCAAGAGCCTTAGAGACGCAGAACTGAAGTATGACATAATAGAAAAACAGGCGTACGCAATGGTAAAGGCATTAAAGGCATTCGGAACCCATGTGCTACATTCAAAGATAATCGCGTACGTGCCTACCAGTTCTGTGAAAGATATATTGGTACAGCCAGACAGTGACGGAAAAAGAGGGCGATGGCTTGCTAAAATCCAAGAATTCGATCTAGAAGTTAAACCGACCAAATTGATAAAAGGGCAAGGCCTGGCCAAACTCTTAGCGGAGTCAAATTTCATAGCCCTTGATATCAATTGCCTGCAGGAAAGCGACGAAGACACAGACCTAAATGAACTGGATGAAGAAACAAGTCCAAACTAGATTGAAGAGAAGTTCTTATCATCAGGATGGTACAGAGACATAGTGTTTTACTTGTTGAACCTAAAATGCCCAAATGAACTATCATTGTCTAAATGCAGAACTTTAAAACTCCATGCAGTTAAATATTGTATAGCTGAAAGTCAGCTATATTGGAAGGATCCACTCGGGTTCCTGCTAGTCTGTTTAGTTGAATTGGAAACTCAGCAGGTTATAGACGAATTTCATAAGGGAGTCTGTGGGGGGCATCACGTAAGGAGAGCTACAGCTTACAAGATCTTGAGGGCTAGGTACTATTGGCCGAAACTCTTTTCGAACTTCAATGCCAAAGTGTGTGCCTACAACCCTTGTCAACTATTCGCAGGTAAACAGAAGCTCCCTACACTTCCTCTAGTTCCAGTCAAAGCTGAAGCCCCATTTCAACAATGGGGTCTAGACTTCATAGGGGAGATTAATCCCCATTCTAGTGCACAACATAAGTGGATCTTAACAGCTACAGATTATTTTACTAAGTGGGTGGAAGCCATTCCAACCAAAAGGGCAACAGACTTGGTGGTAATCGATTTCTTGGAAGACAATATTTTTTCAAGATTCGGTTGTCCCCGAAAGATAGTTACCGATAATGCCCAGGCCTTTAAATCTATGGCTATGATCAGTTTTTGTCAGAGGTATAACATTTTTCTGGGCCATTCCACAGCATATTACCCCTAGGCGAATGGATTGGTCGAATCATCTAACAAGAGCCTGGTGAACATAATCAAGAAAGTATTGGATGAAAATAAAAGGTCTTGGCATGTGCACTTAAAATATGCATTATGGGCAAACCGCATCATCACTAAAAGGTCTATCATCATTTCGCCGTTTCAAATGGTCTATGGGACAGATGTTGTTCTACCTATAAACCTAGCGCTACCTGTGATGAAGTTATGGCAAGATCAAAATGAAGAACCCAATCATGTAACCAAGATAATTAATCAGTTCATTAAGGTTCAACAGCATAGAGTTGAATTTGATGAAAAGATGCATAAGTACCAAGATGATATGAAAGCATTGTTCGACCGCAAGGAAAAGGATAGGGAATTCCTTCCATGTGATTTAGTGCTAAGATGGGATGCAAGAAAGGAGGAATCTACGAAGCATGGTAAATTTGATCACGTCTTGTATGGACCATTCAGGGTCTCGGGAAGATGGAAAATGTAAGAAAATAACCGATGAAACAAAGAATATATGTATAATTCTGAAAATGCAGACTGGTCTTACACCCGCTGATAGCTGGTATAGAGGAAAAACAGTAAACAATTGCAGAAAACCAAAATTCATTCACTATAGTAGTGGTCATACTAAAGTATAACGAAGCACATCAGTTAAGAATATGAAATGAAATGAAATATGAGATACAAAGAAGCAAACTTGTAACACAGTCGTGACAGAATTGAGAATCTTCATATCTGCTTGTATTAACTCTCAAATGTAAAAAAATCTGTTACAAACGACACAAAAAGGTCCAGCCTTGTTTATTTCTTTCTGTGGTATATTTATACAATTTTACAAATAATACAGAATCTCAATAGTCACAAAATTTTGGTTATGATAGGGAGGAGAGCAATTGCTCCATTTCTCCTTCTCTATCTTCACTTGGTGCCAAGCGTTGGTCGTCGCGCGGACTCGGTACAGGCGACACATCTTTCGACCAGCTGAGATATTAACCAAGATAGTTCTGCTTGACAACTAGCTTCAAAGAAGTAACATTCTCGGGCTAACTGTTGTAGCCTATCTTCCATCTGTCCATCGATGATGTCGATGGCACATAGTTGCATGCTGGGTTTGATCATGCACTTATCAACTTGGACTATGTCCACCATCGTCATCTGAGAGATATCGACCGAATCTCTTTCTTCCTTTTCCTTCAGATCAAGTGAGATCTGTTCCACATTCATTTGCATCAACGTCTCGGCATTGCCTCCACTATCAATGCCCAACAACTCATCGTCTATAGAATTAAAGGCCTCCTCTAAGGAATTGGTTATCTTTTGGGATTTTTGCTTCCCTTCGGCGATGTTATGATCCCATTCCTTTAATAGAATGTTTCCTCGAGTTTTCTCTAAAATGGTGAACCTGGGAGTACTCACCGAAACCCTATTGTTCATGGCTATCACAATCTCCTGGAAGGCAACCCGAGCCGCTCCGGCATCCCTTTCTCTGGCAGATAGGTTCTCAGAAACTTGATTTACCAACAGACAATTGTCCCTGATCAATTCTACCTTGGTGATAAAATTTCGCTGCATCGCAGAGACTCTGCTCTGAATCTCGATCACCTAGGATTTGAACATCTCGATGTCTATCATTCTGTTCTCGGTGATCTCCACCCTAGCCTGCAGTTGTTCGATCAAATTTCTCTGTTGGCTTTCTTGCATCCGACCATCCTGGACCACCAGTTGTGCTTGCTCGAGCTTAGTTTTGAGCATATCTATCTCGTTCTTATTGGCCAACCTGGCCTGCTCCATTCTTATGCTCGCCTAGTCTTTAGCAGTCTCCGTTGTTGTGGCCAGTCTGGCTTCAAGGGTCCTAATGAGGCGATTCTTTCTTTTAAGTTGGTTTTTTAGGATCCTGACTGAAAATTGATTCGCCGAGGCATATGCGCTTAGTGTCCCTGCTATATCAGTGGCGAATTGCTCATTTTTCTTGTATTTTCCATCAGTTATGACTTTATATTTATTGGCAGTCGACTCTCCTTCTTGATAGAATTCCCTTTTCACTACTTCCTTTCTCTTTTTATCGAAGAAAAACTCATTCGGAGGGAGTTCTTCTACTCTTATGGGCCTCATCTCTTCATTGAATATCCATCCGGCATCGATATTTCCCTGTGTCGACTACAAGGGGGTAACTAATGTGATGGGTTCTCCGATCTTCTTCGCCGATTTTCGTGGAGTATCAATCGAACTCTGCTTCTTCGGTTGTTCTGGAGTCTTTATCTCTGTCTCCGGATTCTATTTCTTTGGTGGGTTTGGAGTCTTTTCCTCTGGTTTCGGATTCTTCGTTTGTTCCCCCTCATCCTGGTGTTTTCCTTGGTTGGGAGTCACATCCTTAGAACGTTCGGCATCCTTCTATTTCGTCTCCGAAATACCTGGACCCTCGCCTCGCAACACAGCGGGAAGACAGCTACGTCGATGTTCCTGGAACTTCAGGACATCGGCTCTTTCCTCGAATGCCAAGGATTGTATCTGGGCTAGAATCTCCTCATAGGACCTTGCTCCTCGGAAAATGTCATCCGAGGTTGAATTCTCATGCTCGAATCTCTTGAGCTCACAATTTTCCAAATGGTTGCTCACGACCCTTTGCGGATTGTGCTTCTTGTATTCGATGGAGACCAAATTTAGGTCTTCTAGGGCTGCAGCCTCGGCTTTGGCATGCCCGAAATCTAATAAAGAATAAGAATTCAAATGAACAGGAAACGATGGCCATACCTTTTTGGAGTACCCTTTAAGTTCTTTGCTCACACCGCCAATTACCGTTTGTTGGGCAACCTCGCGATAAGACATCTTGTCGGGAATGAACAATGGCAGCGCATGTGGGGGAACAGAAGCCCCGAAAACTATGAGGTAGGAAAATTCAGCTTCTACATACCAGTCTGTGATGCTGCTCATATTTTTTACTATGTTGTCCGAGATACGGGGTGGCAGGTGACCAAAAATGGCGACATGCAGGGGCACCATCACCCAGTTAAAAATTTCATACGCAAAATGTTTTTCTTTGTTTTCCCATAATTTTGCATGATATACATGTATGGGTTCGTCTTCAGCCGGAGTCCAACTCCATCTCATCAATGGAAATGGTGTCATAGAACAAATTGCATCCATGATGTATGCAGACATGAAGAATGACGACGCCTTCCCATTCTCCTTCTGCTCCTGATACTCTGTGACCCGATTGGTCAAGCTATCTGAAAGCATCTTTTCCCAGTTAAAAGAATAGCCTTTGGCGACCCGAAACATTAGAGGCACCCATGCAAGGAAAAAATGTGACATGTCCTCTTTTCCATATAATCAGCATGTCATCATGGCCACATATCTAAATTGCGGTTCTAATGAAGCGATTGAATATATGTCGTGGGTATCATCTCTGAACTTTGTGGTGTTCGAAACCCAATATTTTATCAAACTGGACATGGTTTTATCATACTGTTCGCATTCCTTCTCCTTGAACTCGTCCAAGAACTCGACACCATATGTGCAGTCGGACGTCATGGGCATCTTATACATGATTTGCAGATGCTCCGGCCTGAAAGTCCCGATGGTGACTCTCTACTCATCCATGATAGTCCTAGTCGGCATGTCCACATGGTCCAATTCCCATCGGACCATATCATAATATGGAAGCAACCGCGGTCTGGCTGCCACTCTGTGCATTCCGGATTGGACGACTATTTTGTATTTGGTGGTTAAATCATCTTTTTCATTGTCGTCGGAGTCGTCGGAATATTCCACCAATTCTTCTTGCAGAATATCTGAAACATATGACTAGTTCGGGACCGAGTTGATACTTCTGGGCAAAGTATCAGAGACATTGTTTGAGCCTTGTCCCGAAACCTCAACATTTTCCTTTGCTTCTTTTCGCGGAGCCATGGTTGAAGCTTGCGTTTTAGCTCTTCTGAGATAGAACTGCGTATACATGCAGAAGTCAATTTACTCAGATATAATGTGCTCTGCGTGCTATGAAAATGCAAGTGCTATAATGAAACACAACTCTTACATATACTCAAAAAACTCGTACCTTTCAAAACAAGTCTGTCAAATCACATTTGGAAATAAATTCTGCCATAAAAATTCGATCTTATATTCATCAATTTACCCTATTTCCTCATTAATGTCATAAATTTTGGCGGTTTTAAAATCTCAGTTGGCGCATGGAGGAAAAGGCTACCTCACAAATCGTGTAGACATCAAGGCGCGGGATACTCATTGATTTCTCTTAATTAATCTGATTTTACCGTTGTTAACAAAGTCTCGGTACTCGTTATATCGGGGATTTTACTTAAACATTTTGAGTCTCTAACACCTGAGACTGTGAAGATCGATTTTGGTTAATTAAAGGTAATCGCGATTTGGGGCTTAATTAATTTTATAATTATTATATTCGCGATATCGCGACTCGGAGCTTCGAAGACGAGTTTCTTGGAGTTTTACATGCCGAGCTGCGAAACCGCGAGATCGCGATAACATGACTTAATTAAAGGGAAGATAATCTTGGATTAAATGATTAATTAATCACTTTATAACCGTATCGTGATTTCGTGAGTCGGGGTTTAGACGGTGTAACTTTTGAAAAATATAACACCGAGAGGTGAAACGCCGAGAAAACTTTTTTACCACGGTTAGCTTTTACCTTTAATCCCTGACATGATTTACTCAAAAAAGGACCTCACGCTCTCGGCTATCAGGGTTGTGACAATAAATTTTTGGGTTTGGCGAACACCGAGGCGCGAAACCCCGACAACGTCTAATCATGAGTTAAGGAAAACTTTACCCTTGTTACTGTCTTGAGTGAAAATTTAAAACGACTTCGTTGTTTCATGACTCGGGACGTGTGAATTACATGAGTCATAGTATCCGACCTGCGAGATCCCGAAGTAAAACAAAAGGAGGAAACATTTTTACGAAAGGTAGGGCTTGTTTTGAGAGTAGAATAATCATCGTTTCTCGCGTGATAAAGCTTCATAGATCTCGATATCTCAGAGGGAAAAAGGAAAACCATTTTTTAGATTTAAAGCATTAAAAATGAAAATTGTGACGGGCTAAAAAACAAGGGCGGCTCCAACATAGGCTCCAACTAGGGATCCTGCCTTCCTGTGAGGCGGGAAGAACAGTAGACCACATGCCAATATTGGGTAAATGGAGTCAAAAGCTCAATCAGGCGGAAAGGTTCTCGAGAATAGGATATCGAAGGGGGAAAGAGACTTCTTTCTTTACCTTGAAAATCTTTTTCAAGATCAGATACTCTTTTTAAACATAGTTGTAGTCCCTTTCACAATTTTCCCTTTCCCACTACTAAATTTAGGTATGTTTTAAGACAATCGAAACAGTCCTAGGAGACCCAACAGATCTTGCGGTTATCGGCTTGCATCAAAAGAATAAGATATATGTTTTTAAATGGGGAGTCCCGTCTGAATTTGGGATGTGGATCAGGTCTTAAAAAGCATTGGTTGCCAGAGTAGAGTGATATTCATGTATAACAGCCTTACAAATATCTCAGACATTGTTTCACTGCCAACGATCCTGTTCAGTACCCCGGTGAAGTTATCTGGCCCCTTTTTACTGAATTTCCTTTCACCACTTCGGAATATATTTATGCATTTAAATGCTGAGACGAGGGAAATCATTTATGAATTTCCTTTCATCGTCTCTTGGACTAGGTGGGGGCAATCATTTCTGAATTTCCTTTCACCACCTGTCTTATAATTTACTTTTTAGAGCGCGAAGATGGGGGAAATCAGTTTGTATCAGGGTTGATATCTGTGTAATATTTTGCATTATAGGTCTGTCAACTTACTTTGATTACTCGGTACCAACCTTCCCTCGACCTTCACAACATATTCGTTCTTAGGGAGAAAAAGGAAAATAACTTTTTAAGGGAATTTCATTCGAGCAAGCTTCAATCCTATGATGTCGTTGAAAAACCTAGGAAAGTTAGGATCACTTTAAACGTTTGTTCGCTTAGTAGGGGATCAAGTAGTTGTGAAGACCTGCTTCCTTTCCATAATCTATTTTTAAACTCACGAGGTCGAAACGAAAAACTTTTATCCCTTCGTATATGAAACGGAAAGATGGTGATCTGTTAATAGTTAAACTTGAAGATAGAAAGGATGCCAGGTAGAGATTTACTGATTGAAAATACATAGGTCAAACAATTCAAGACTGACTCTTGTAGATATTTTCGGGGATAATTTACTTTGACTGATTGTTTTTAGCTTGATTGAATCATTTAAATTGTTTTAATTTTTTCAAAAAGTATCAAACCAAGAAACAACTATGTTGTCTGTCAGTTCAGCTGATATTGCAGTTTGAATGGCGTTACCTCGGTTTTCTTTAACATTCCTTTATAACACGTCTTTTGAGAAATCTCATCTTTACCCTTTCGTTTTACTTTCTCTACGCAATATGAAATTACTTTAGGTATCACCTGTTTATGCCGATTTATTTCTGACACCGACTTTCGGATTACTTTTTCTGCTTGTTTCGTATGCAGCTGGAATCCTGTAAAAATCAAATACGAATCTTATTCGAAATGTGTCGAAAACTTATCAACAAAAGAAAAACAGAAAATCAAAAAGAAATGTTTAAATGAAAATACATATATGTACACAAATTATATATATATATATATATATATATATATATATATATATATATATATATATATATATATATATATATTAATCTAGCGATTGTTACGTCATGTAATGCTTTAGATACCGCCCGTTGACAGGGGCGTTGAGGAATTCTCCATCTATATTTTTTAGTAGGAAGGAATTTTTCCCTTCTGGAGCCGAGTGTTTATACGTGAGATTTCCCTCCGACAGGAGCCTTGCACTATAAACAGCTAAATGTTTTTTCTCCCACCTCATACCTTTTATTAAAATATAATATAGTTACAGGAAAGAGCCTTTGATTTGCTTCTCTATTTTATTCCTAAAACCGTAAATTCTCTTTTATACGACCAAATTGAGACAGCACTTAATCTCTCTCTGAAGTTTTTACCACCTTTACTGTTCCTCCATGATTGTCCCTGTACCAACACAACCTAATATCGAACCCGAACTATCATACCAAATGCACATTGCTTTAAACCTTTTCGACACGATTCTTAAAACTGCTACTAACCGGGTCGAACTTGAACGTTCATGGGCAGCCATTGAACAAGATATAACTATTCAGGAACAGTTGGAAGCTAGACAACGCCAACGTAGGAATCTTCCCTAGTTTCCTTTATCGAAGGTGTACATTTCTCTCTTCTCCATCTTTTACCCACTTTCAGATGCCTTGACACTGTACTTCTAATCCTTAAGTACAGGCTCAAGAACAACAAGACACAAGGTGAATAATTGTCCAGTCAGAAGAGAAGAGTACAAGAGGAAGCACAAAAGGCAGCATGCTCACATTGCCGAAGATGAAGAACCGCCTACGAAGATGATTAAGGACCATGTCTTGATCTCAGCTCTCTCAGGATCTGTATCACCTGGAGAGGACACATGGCTCACTGATAGCGGTGCATCAAAGCATATGACGGGTAAGAAAAATAATCTCTCTTGTATTTCAGAAAAGAAGTTTTCTCAGAAAGTAACTCTTGGAGATGATTATCAATATCCCATCAAGGGAATAGGAGAATCAAACTACAAGCTAGATTCAGAAAACTCAATAACAATGAAGGACGTACTCTATGTACCGGGCCTAAAGAAGAACTTACTCTCCATATCATCTTTGGACAAGAAAGGATATAGAGTTGCCTTCATAGATGGAGAAGCTATTATGTGGGCTAAGGGAGAAACCTTAAATGAAGCAATCATCATTGGAAGTGAAGAAAATGGTTTATATAAGTTGAAGGGTCACCCAGAAACTGCTATGACCCATTCCATCAAAAAGTCATGTGAACTTTTTCATAGAAGATTGGCCCACATCAACTACAAGGCGCTACCATACATATGCAAAGTTGTCACAGGTTTACCAGAACTCAAGGTTGATTAGGAAGGCATATGCAATGGATGTGTACAAGGGAAGAACATCAAGAACCCATTTCCAAAGAGGGACAGCAAAGAAGAAGGAGCATTGGAACTCATCCATTCAGATGTGTGTGGCCCAATGCCATCATCCTCCATTAGCAGGTATGTATACTATGTATCATATATTGATGATTATTCTCGTAATACCTGGATATATTTCTTAAAATCTAAAGATGAAGTATTCAGTAAATTCAAAGAATTCAAAGACTTGATAGAGAATCTTTCTGAAAGAAAGATTAAGATACTCAGGTCAGATAATGGAGTAGAATATACCTTGAAGGAATTCATAAACTTCTGTAGAGATGTCGGGATCAAGAGGGAACTCACTACTCCCTATAATCCTCAACAAAATGGTGTAGATGAAAGGAAGAACAGAACAATTATGGAAGCTGTGAAGACCATGATTCACGATCAAGATCTTCCTATGTGCTTATGGGCAGAAGCAGCAATGGCAGTTGTTTATGTGCAGAACAGATTATCCCAAGGTGCACTTGGGTTCAAGACCCCAGAAGAAATGTTCACCGGAAAGAAGCCAGAGGTAAACCATCTCAAAATATTAGGTTGTCCAGTGTTTATCCATATACCGAAAGAAAAAACAAACAAGTTGGAACCCTCCGGAAAGAAGGGAATATTTGTGGGATACTGTGAGGTATCCAAGGCCTTCAAAATCTGCATACCTGGTCACTGCCACATTGAGATCAGCAGGGACGTGAACTTTGATGAAGAAGCAGCACTTAAGAAATCGAGAAGATGCCAGCTTGAAGAAGTATATGAAGAGGAACCTCTAAATCCCAGGACTACAAAATCCATGAGGGAAGTTCCCAGAGATGCAGAACCTGTAAGGGAATTCATAGCTTCCCCTGATGAGGAGACTCCTGAAGATCATGATATAAAAGAAGTTCAAGAACCTCCTCAAATGACCTTCTCCCATAAAAGAAAGCCTGGTTGGGCAAGAGAGCTTATTCAATATGGAGAGAATTATGGTGTTCCAAAAGGAACCATGAGACAGGTGAAGAGACCAAATCCATTCTCCAGTTACACAGCTTTGATGTGCAATCTACTTGATGAAGAACCCACATAGTTTGAAGAGGCCATCCAGAAGAAGGAATGAGAAGATGCCATGATAGAGGAATATCAATCCATAATAAAGAACAATGTATGGGAAATAGTTCCCAGACCAAAAAGTAAGGATGTGATATCATCAAAAATGGCTCTTCAAAATAAAACATGTTGTTGATGGAAGTATTGAGAAATATAAAGCAATATTTGTCACTCGTGGCTTTTCCCAGAAGGAAGGTATCGACTATGAAGAGACATTCTCTCCTATGGCCAGATACACTTCGATCAGAACCATTATAGCTCTTGCTTCCAAGATGAAATGGAGGCTTCACCAGATGAACGTGAAGACATATTTCCTTAATGGTGTTATCGAAGAGGAAGTGTATATAGAGAAACCCCAAGGATTTGAGGTTAAAGACAGGAAGTCTTATGTCTTCCGATTGAAGAAATCCTTATATGGATTGAAGCAAGCTCCCAGAGCTTGGTATGGCCATATAGACAGTTTCTTGATGAGCTTGGGCTTTACCAAGAGTAAAGAAGACTAAAATATCTACTTCAAAATTATGGATAATGAACCAGTAATACTATTACTGTATGTGGATGACTTATTCTTAACTAGAAAAGAAAATCTCATCGTTGAATGTAAACAGAGACTTGTCGTAGAATTTGAAATGAAAGACCTTGGTCTAATGCATTACTTCTTAGGCCTTGAGGTATCGTAGAGTCCAGAGAGAATATTCCTTAACCAAGGTAAGTACATGGTCGAAATCTTAAAGAGATTCGGCATGCTAGAATGCAAGCCCATGAATACTCCCATAGAAGAGAAGCTGAAGTTGTTGGTCGATACTTCGTCAGATTTGATAGATGCCACTCTGTACAAACAGATTATTGGATCGATGATGTACCTGACGAACACCAAACCAGACATATGTTTTGCAGTGAACACCTTGAGTCAATTTTTGGTAGAGCCCAGACCTGTTCACCTAGTGGATTCAAAACATGTGATGAGGTACCTTAAAGGTACAGTGGATTATGGTCTCAGCTATGATGGAGATCATGACTTCACATTGAGTGGATATACTGATGCAGATTGGGCAGGAAGCGTTGCTGACAAAAAAATCACTTCCGGATGTTGTTTCAGTTTGGGATCAGTTATGATCTCATGGCAGAGTAGGAAGCAATCCAGTATTTCTCTCAGCACAGCGAAAGCATAGTACATTGCCGCATGTTCTGCTAGCTGCGAAGCTATATGGATTTGAAAGTTGCTGACAGGCCTATTTGATTTGGAGATGAGAGCAACTGCGATTCTATGTGACAATCAAAGATGCATAAAAATGACAGAGAATCATGTGTTCCATGACAGGTCGAAGCACATAGAGATCCGCTATCATTTCATCCGCGACATGGTACAGAGAGGAACCTTGAAGCTCTAGTACATTAGCATGGATGAACAGGTTGATGACATGTTGACTAAGCCTCTATCTCATGTAAAGTTTGAACACTTTCGAGATAAGCTTGGTATTGTCCAAAAGGACCCTCCCTGAAAGGGGGAGTATATGTATTCCTTACTTCTGACCTCGTTGTTAGACATAAAGCAAGATGAGTCATGCTTCTGACCTCGTTGTTAGACGTAAAGCATGATGTCGTGTGATCCTTGCTTCTGACCTCGTTGTTAGACATAAAGAAAGATGATTCATGCTTCTGACCTCACTGTTAGATGTAAAGCATGACACTGTGTGATCCTTGCTTCTGACCTCACTGTTAGACGTAAAGCAAAATGAGTCATGCTTCTGACCTAGTTGTTAGACATTAAGCATGATGTCATTGATTCCTTGCTTCTAACCTAGTTGTTAGACGTAAAGCAAGATGATTCCTCACTTCTGACCTCGTTGTTAGATGTAAAACGAGATATTGATGTGTTCCTTGCTTCTGACCTCGTTGTTAGATGTAAAGAAACATGATTCATGCTTCTGGCCTAGTTGTTAGACGTAAAGCATGACGTTGTGATTCCTCGCTTCTGACCTAGTTGTTAGACGTAAAGCGAGATGGTGACATTCCTTGCTTCTGACCTAGTTATTAGACGTAAAGAAATATCTGACTGACACTGAGCTACCAGCTTAACCAATGTGACATTGAGCCAGTGTAGTATTGTGATGTGCCAGCCTAGTGTTGTGATGAGGTATCATTTTTACTGATACATATTTGATGCAGATGATGATAGCATTCTTTCGAGAATGATGATGTTGTCGATGAAGAAAACTTCTGATGACTCATAAATATGCTA
>ML776687.1:1582167-1616664 GCA_009831015.1 Picea engelmannii | reverse complement strand
CCAATGTTTCAAGATGATATTGATGATACTGTCCTCCAGATGCCACTGATGATACAGACCTCTCTCGCCTGATGCTGATGAAGAATACCCTTCTTGTTAAGGGGGAGTGTTGAAATAATGTAACTACGAAGAGCATTATTATTATTATTGGATTAAATCCCCATTACAGATTAATCATGTCATTATTATTATTATTTTTATTGGATTAATCCCCATTGTGTATCAATCATGTCAGTAATTGTATAAGGACCAAATCCCCTTTTGCAGATTGGTCATCGGACAATTATAAATGGTAGAATAAGAAGTCGTCCCCAACAGTTATTATGGAAGACTCAGAATTAATTAAAGGTGGGTTTACCCACCTAGAGTGAGAGTTCGGCCCTGCCAGTTGTGACCTTTCACATGTGCCAGTCTTGTATAAATAAGAGGCTAGCACCTCACTTCAAACATACAACTCACTTGCTCATTTCTCTTATGAGGCAAGCTGCAATTACCAAAGAGAGGAGAAGAAGAGTGGCGCATCTCTTGGGGAGGACTTTCTGTATTGGTTTGAGTTATCACTTGAACATTGTATAAGCTATTTATGATAAGGAATTTTTTGTTGGGTTTTCTTCCCCTAGAGGGTTTCCCAGGATAAATGCTGTGTCTCTTGTGAATGTGTATTTCTCAGTGATCTTGTTCTTATTATGCTCTTATCTATTGAAATGAAAAGAACTATAATAATGGCGTAAACATTAACAACTAATAATATTTCATAATATAGTGGAGTCATTGAACTATTAAATGAATCCATTTCACTTGGTATTTGTCACTTAGTTTTCTAAATTGACCCTCAACTTGTGGTACTATAGTTAAGTAAAATTTATTCTCTCTGAAGTCCTAATCATATGTTATATAGACATTTCCAACATCTGTAAAGGTCACATACACACTTTTCACTGAATCAAACAAACGTAGAAATCTCTTTATATTAAGGTTACAAAATGTGTTGAGACAACACCAAGCCTATATCTTTCATATCAATACATGTCGATGGTCAAAAAGAATAAAAGAAATATTAAACATGGTGCTCATGATAGCACACTACTGCCTGAGCTACCCTCTGGAGTAGACGAGCTATACATCCCGAAACCCATGTCGTGTTCCATTGGTCCTGATGCAGCAGGTCATAATTCGGAATGTATGGAATTCAAATAGTTAGTCCCTCGAGGTTATGCTCTATCTCCTCGAGCTCCTCTATTGTCTCGTGGTTCTAAGCCACCATAGCACCTATCTCATCCTTCCTATGTATTGTTGAGGCCCCATATGATCTGGATGTTCCAATATCTCCATGTTGAAAGCCAAATTAGTCTCAATACAACCAAAAAAAATAAAACAAAATTAAAATTAAAAATGGTTTTTTTGTACCTGCGTCATTCCATTGATACCTTGTTGGAAGGATCAGATCCAGATATCCTTGGAAATCCATTCATTCATAAGTGTATTTCTCTACCATGATGAGTTGTTTCTTCATCCATTTGAATAAATTCTCATCATAGGAGAATATGGGACTGCCACCATGGCACATCATCAGATCCACCCACCTCTTCATTATAGGCTCTCATGGGTCGGGGTCTTCGTCTAACACCATATATTGTAAGCGAAAAAGTGGAACTCTTTACAGGAAGAAAGAGACTAAGATTGACCCATAACTGAATTTCTTCAGTTGACCGATCTTGCACTTTATCAACTGATCTTGCATGCTTTCGAGTATTTCCTCACACCAATTAAACATTGTTGGAGCCATACAATCTACTGCATATTGCATATGGTAGTTGTTGGAAAAATGGGGAGTTGCACTTCCAAAAACTCAAGTAATGGTGAATAAAACGGTTTTTAAGGAGAGTTCTCTTACATTTTTAATGGGAATCTTCCCACTACTTTTCCTTGTCTAGACAATGCAATGTTGTGCAACATAATTCGCGGTATTTTCATCACCTCCCCTGAATCCAGACAATGATATTCACTCTCCTGTCCTTGAGAGCATGGTTAAAAAATAGATGTCTTCAATTTCTAAGTACAAATCCTGGACATCAACCTTGAACACTTGTTCGTTGGGTTCCCACATCTTTGCCCAAGAACTCTAAAAACTTAACCAAATCCCTCATTCCATGGATCTTGAAAAATTTAGCTAATCCGAACCTATGGAGAGCCAACATAGTATTTGGGTCATTAGTGGCAATTTGATCTTCTAATTCATTCTCTCTTTCCCTCCATTCCAACATTTTAACTGGTCAAAAGTCTACAAACAACCAAGAAAGAATTTATTTGTCAGCCAAAGACCAAAATTTTCAAGCATCACTTCTCAAACTCAAAGAGAAATTTGGGTTTTCTGGTTGTCGCACTCTTAGTGTTATACACAGAGCGAAAATATCAAAGTTCCCAATTGAGAAATACTATGACACTCTAGAGTGTCATAGTTCTCGATATAGGAAGCCTGCAACACCTAGAAGACGCATGTTAGGCCTTTCCCACAATATCTAAATCACTCAAAAATAGCTTGAAATGACAAGAAATTACAATCAAATGAAAGAGGAAGAAAAGAGCCATTACCTGGAGAAAATGAAATTCTGAATCGTCCATTGATTTGCTCGCAATCCTTGCCTAAAGTGTCAACCAAAAGAGGGTTTTTTTCACTATGAAAGAGCTAAAAACACAATGGTGAAAAACAAATTACATTTGTCTATTTTAACCAAGTGAGAATATTCCTTTTAATATTCTTTTTCATTTTTACCCACTTTAATATATTCCTTAATTGGTTGCTTTAATTATAAAACACGATTGATGGTTTCTTCTATATTGTGTATTTGAGGGGTTGTATTTGAAACATTTGGTTATGGTCAAACATATTTTTTATTATTTTTTCCAGAGGAAAAAGGAAAACTTTAAAAAATACCAAAAATACTATAGGGATTTTCTTTAAGATCTTTTCAAAACCCTATAAATATGAAAAGATTGTTGAGTGAGCTTGCTTTCTTTCATGCTCATTAAATAATTTGAAAGAGCATCTAATCAGTTTTAGTTTACCCTTTTTCAAGCTGAGTACGAATAATTACGAAAAAGGAATACTCTAGTCAATCATAGCTAGAAGAGATCTCCTAGGTATTATTTTATACATTTTTCAAGCTTGGGAGACTAAATTTACAAAAAAGTTAACATCTGGAGTTTTCTTTAAATGTTTTTCAAACTCTCTAAACATGAAAAACCACCAAGTTTACTTTCTCTGGACTTGTAAAATTTACATTGAAAGACCCATATGGGACCGAACCAATCCTTCTTAGGGTTCTTTAAAAGTACTCTGAAGGACTCATCCGAAGGATGAGCTTATAATACAAGCGTATGTTATCCTCCTCAAGATTGTGTAAAAATAAAGAGGTACTCGCCAGACATGGTAGGGGGTGTTGAAAAGTCAACAAGAAACATGTGTCTGATTTATTTTTCCCTTAAATAAATTGGACAATAAATATTAATCTATTATTTCATTCATAACTGAGTGAGTTGGATTTGTAACAGAATTATAAGTATAGTTAAGATCAGTTGTAACTAAACATACACTAGTGAGAGTTCATTTAATCAGTGAACTCACATGAAACTGAAGATTTGCCACGGTTAACTACATGCATGTCAGATCCAGTGGAGACCCATTTGAGATAACAAGTGAAAGGGACAGTTTGGCTATCCGTTGTGATTTGATCACACATGCAGTGAATATGCTTATGAGCATGTGCAATGTAATGATCCCAAGCCAAATTCTTTCTTGGAATCACTAACTACTACTAATTTATTGATTTATTAAGTGCATACAAGATTCATCAACACATGGAGATCACAATATATTCAAGATGTAGAAGCACAAGCAAAGATCTGACCTTTTTATTATGAGCAATGAAATATCAATACAATAGATGGCCGATCTGGCATAAACCTCAAATGGTCGTACAAGCAATATATATGAGCTGCTACAAAATGCTCCGGACAATACAAAATAAGCCTCCAAAGGCTGTATATACACTGAAGACTAAATCAAGCAGATTTGAGCCGTACTAATGCTCAACCTCCAAGCTGGAAAGTGCCACGTCTTGCTAGAATGTTGAAGCCCTGAATAATTCCACCATGCTACCAAAAGTGTCCAATCATCCCGATAAATATGTCAAATGATAGATCGGGCAACTGTAAGGAAAACCCAGATGTCCAAATTCCCAAATCCACTCTCAAACCCCATAGATCTGAATTCTCCACTGAATGGTGTGCCCCACTAGATGACTGAAACCCTAGTTGTTTCAGCCCTGATTAAGGAGGTCTCCAAATGCTCTGAAACTCTCCACGAATATAGATCGGGCTATGAGAATCCCGTGGGAGAAGTTTCAGGTTCAGATCTCAAGCAGATCTCCCTAGATCTGATGTTTATTGAATCATAGGACGTCCCCTATGGCTCCACGATGTCCCAATCTACAGACAAATGTAGAATGATGATAACCCTCTAGAAAATCCCTCAAACTAATGGTCCTGCCCCTGCAAACAAAACCCAATTATCGGAATGGCCCCAGGCCCTCAGGATAAGCTGGATCGAACCTCCCTCGATAAGCTGGCCCTGAGACTAGAATGGTGTGGAGGAGTCTTTCATCCCCGAGAACAAGTTGTGGAACAAGGTGAGTGGATATTTCACCACTGAGTTGCTCACAAGGGTTTGTACAGCAAAACCCCAAAACTGAATGCTCAAGAGAAATAGAAAATGCTAATCCAAAACCAGAATGAATAATAGGTGCACCCCAGCCTCTTACTTATACTTTTCCTTCTAATTCTCTATTGAGTTAGGTTAACTCCCAGGGTTAATCTTATATTCCTCTGTTGAGTTATATCTTACTCTATCCTTTTCCTTTCTTAAGTCAACCTAAAAATATAAATTTTAACTTCTTGACTTTTCCCCCTCAGTGTGAGACTATGACCTAGTGGGGGTGCCCAGGCCACTGAGTCTCCTCATCACCTCTCTAAGACGTGGGGGACATTACAGTCTCCCCTGCTTGAAATTGCTTGTCCTCAAGCAATTCCAAACCTGCTTCTCTAACCACGTGCTCCTGCTCCCAAGTGGCATCCTCAATGGGTAAATCCTTCCACCTGATCAGATACTCCTTGATGCTTCGATTTCGAAGCCTCTTCTCTCTGACTTCTAACACCTCCTCTGGAATCAAAACAAGTTTTCCCTCCTCATCCATGGGAGGAAATGCCTCAATAGGCCTGACGTGTTGACCGAGGGATTTTTAAAGGCACGAGACATGGAAGACGTTGTGAATTTTGCTACCCTATGGAAGCTCCAACTCATAAGCTACTGCCCCTATCCTCTTGTTGACTCTGTAAGGTCCAAAGAAATGTGGTTGCAGTTTCTCCACTCTGCTTCTCTTAATGGAGGCCTGCCTGTATGGTTGCAACCTCAAATAGACTAAATCGCCAACCTCAAAGGTACGATCAACTCTGTGCTTGTCTGCTTGGACCTTTAGCTGGTTTTGTACCCTCTGTAAATGATCCTTCAATTCCCTGAGAATGTCTTGGCTCTGCTGTATCCAATCCTGTACCATCAGAGCCCTGATGTCACCAAATGCAATCTCCACAAATGATAAAATATCATAGCTATATAAAGCTCTGAAGGGTGACATGCCAATGGACATATGTTGGGTGGTATTGTAGCAATATTCTCCCAAATGTAACCATCTGATCCATGCTTTTTGTTGTCCTGCTACGTAGTTTCGGAGGTAACCTTCCACCCATTTGTTGACTATCTCAGTCTGACCATCCATCTGAGGGTGATAGCTAGTACTAGGAGTCAATGTCGTACCCACTAATATGAACAACTCCTGCCAAAATGTACTCATTAATCTACTGTCCCTGTCACTGATGATGGTTTTGGGTAGGCCGTGTAGTCTGAACACCTCTCTGAAAAATAATTCGGCCACCTGTGCTGCACTGAAGTCTGTGGCTATGGGAAAAAAGTGTGAAAACTTTGTCAACCTATCTACCACCATGAAAAATGCAATCTTTCCCCTGTGCTCTGGGCAACCCGGTGATGAAATCCATGGATATACTTTCCCACTTGTGCTCTAGAATAGGTAGGGGATGCAACAGTCCTGCAAGGTGTGTGTCTTCATCCTTTTTTTCTTGGCATGTAGTGCATTCTTTGACATGCTTCATCACATCTTCCTTGAGGCCTTTCCATGCAAACCTCTCTCTCACCTGCCTGTACGTCTTACTGATGCCCTGATGCCCTGCTACTGGTGAGTTATGACATGCATGCAGGATCTTAGCTTTGAGAGCTGATCCAGGAACTAAAAAGATTCGTCCTTTGTAATAGATGAGGTCATTTATGACCCTGAAGTTGTCATCCTGTATTTTCCCATCCAACAGTTGACAAGTGAACTGATCCTTTGCATATTCCACTATCAAGTGTTCCTTCCAATCGACTGACATACCGGACATGGCAAAAATGGATGGCCTTCTGGATAATGCATCGACCACTGCGTTGTTCTTCCCTTTGACGAATTCAATGTCAAAGTCGTAGGCTTGTATTTTTCTTACCCATTTTTGTTGTCTTTCATTCAAATCCTTCTGCTCCAATAGATATTTAAGACTGTTATGGTCTGATTTGACCACAAACCTTTCACCTACCAAATATTGCCTGAATTTGGCTAGTGCATGCATGATAGCCAGCATTTCTTTGTCGTAAATGTTGTAAAGTAGTTCAGGACCCCTGAGTTTTCGACTTTCATAGGCAAGGGGGTGCTTGTTTTGCATCAACATGGCCCCTATACCTTCCCCCGAGGCATCACACTCCAAAGTGAAGGGTATGCCAAAGTCAGGAAGAGCTAGAACTGGGCAGGTGCTCATGACCTCTTTCATTTTCTCCATCGTGACTTGGGCCTCATCATTCCATTTGAAGGACCCCTTTTTGGTCAGGTCAGTCATGGGTGCGCACAGTTGAGAAAACCCTTTGACAAATTTCCTATAGTATGTGCATAGGCCCAGGAATCCCCTCAGTTTTGTGAGTGTTTTCGGAGTAGGCCATTCCCTAATGGCTGTTATTTTTTCCTGGTGTACCTGTACCCCTTTTGCCCCTATGATGTGTCCCAAGTAAAGCACTTCTGTCATTCCAAACTCACACTTGGATTCCTTGGCGTATAGTGACTGTTCTTCCATGATTGACAGGATTTGGTCCACTTGTCGAAGGTGTTCCTCCCAGGTCTTGTTGTAAATGAGCAAGTCATCAAAGAATAACAACAAGTGTTTCCTCAGCTGTTTGTTGAAAAAATGGTTCATGCAAGACTAAAATGTGGTTGGGGCATTGGTTAACCCAAAGGGCATCACCAAAAACTCGTAATGGTCGTAGTGACACCTAAAGGCTATTTTTGATATGTCCTCCTCCCTCATCTTGATTTGATGGTAGCCTGAGAGAAGATCAATTTTTGTGAAATATATAGCTCCATGCAGCTCATCCAGCAACTCATCAATCCTGGGTATGGGATACCTGTTTTTGATCATCTTTTTATTCAAAGCCCGGAAGTCAATGCACATTCTCATCGCTCCATCCTTCTTCTTTACCAAGACTACTGACGAAGCAAATGGGATTGAACTTGGTCTGATGTGTCCCATGTCTAGAAGATCCTTGATCGCCTTCTCTATCTCATATTTATACTTCTTGGGATGCCTATAGGGTGTGGTGATAAGAGGCTTAGCCTCGGCTTCTAGCTCAATGATGTGCTCAAACCCCTTATCTGGTGGCACACCTAGAGGAATCATCCCAAACACTTTTGGGTGCTTTTCAAGGATTCTTTTGATCTCTGGTGTGTAATGCACCTTTCCCTTCTCATCCACCCGTGTTGAGACCTTACATTCTGCTGCATATACAATTTCTTCCCTTATGAAGATGGCTTCCATCCTCTTGGTCGTGACCACTCTGGCAGAGTTACCTGTCATGCCTCTGAGCACAACCTTTTGTCCTCCTTCCTCCACAAAGGATATTTCCATGGTCTTGTAATTTGTGGTGATGGGTCCTAAAGTGCTGAGCCACTGCAACCCTAGGATGATGTTGGTATCGGGAAGATCCATCACATACACATCCTGAACTAAATCATGCCTTCCCAAGGTGAGTTTCATACCTGGTATGTATCTATTATAGGGCATAGTACTACCACCTGCTACCTCCACTTTGAATCCTTCAAACTCTACTGTAGGTATGTGCCTCCTCTTCAGTAATGCTGCATCAATGAAATTGTGGGAAGCTCCTCCATCAATCAGAACTGACACTCTCAGTCCTTGTAAGACCCCTCTCATCCTGAAGGTGTTGAACTTGGGTACCCCACTGATAGATGCCAATGTAGCCTTCTCTCCAGCCGCACAGTCTAGTTATGGAACCTCCTCTTCTACTGCCTCTAACGTTTCAGCCTCCATGTTTTGTATCTGACCATACTCATCCTCTTCTTCATCATCTGAAGTGACCTCAATGTAATGTACCTATCCTAGTCCCATGCACTTGTGTGAGGGATTCCATGGCTCCCTGCATGTGAAGCAGAGTTGCTTCCTTCTCAATTCCCTCTTGGTGTTGTCATCTATTCTGCCACGACCCTTTTCATAACCCTTAGGGTCACGTCCTCCCTGGTTTATTGGAGGCCTTTGATCTCTTCCACCATTGTTAAGAGGTGGTCTAGGAATGAATTTTGGTTTAGCAGCTGGACCCATATCCCTCGTCTTCCAAATGGCTTCCTGTAGGCTAGTAGGCTTGAAGGCCTTAACCCAACCCTTCAAGGGTTCCATCAATCCTTCTGTAAAGAGAATCATGAGCCTGGTTGGGGACATATATTGCACCATCACTGCCAACCTCTAGAACTCATCAATGTATGCCTCAGTCGTACCTGTTTTCTTGAGTTGGGTGAGCTCCCGGAGATGTAACTCAGGATCTCCTAGATCAAATCTATCAATGAGCCTCTGAGTGAATTATGTATAGGATACAATCTGGTTGTGGCCGAGTGTGGTGAGCCCATGGTACCACCAGTCATGGGCCTTTCCATCCAAGTACATAGTGGAAAACTTGATGGCCTCCATCTCTCTCATGGGTTTAAGCTGCAGGTAAGTATCCAGCTTCTGCACCCATGCTTGTGCTGTCATCTTAGCCGTACCATCAAAGTATGGAATCTCTATCTTCCCTACCCTTCGCTCAAACTCAAAGCTTCCCATGTGGTTCGTCCTAGGCTAGTTTCTGAACTTGAGTTGAAAATACTGGTCTAGGGACATCTGTCTTTGAAATTTAATATCCAAGCTATAGTATTCCCTGGTACTCCTGGTTAATTGTTCCACAAAATCTTCAACCTGTTCATGCTACCCTTTCTCATCTGTGAATGTGAGCATGTATGGTTTGGGGTTAGCTCTGCTACCTGAGTGTTGGCCTAGCAGTTCATCCATGAACACTGGCATGTATGGCCTATGATTGGTCATGCTACCCATATTCCCATGGAACGTGCCACCTCCAAGACTTCCTTCGGATCCTGGTGCTTTCTCCGGGTTATATCTGACTTCCTCATGGGTTCCACCAGACCCTCCATCCTCCTTATTCCCATAAGTATCAGGATATTTTCCTCGATGGGTTACTTGCATCAGAAGGTCAGTTATCCTAGTTTGGTTCTCGTTCATTTTCTGTAGATTCTCATCAACTTTCTTCAAGGTTTCAGGGATTTCGTCCTGTCCCCTTCTGTTGGTTTCCTGATACTCATCCAACTACCGGACCAATGTGCTTTCTGTGCGGTTCATGTTTTCTGGAACTTACCAAATTTGGCTACTAAGAGAGCCAATCCCTGAGGCTCATGGTCCTCTCCTAACCCTTCCATTTTTGCCTCTGTTTCACTGTTGTTTTTCTTTCTCGGACCCATAACAATTCCCATGTACTTCTTCATCCACCGATCACTCCACAGGTTTGGAGGATCGGGGCTCTGATACCACTGTAATAATCCCAAGCCAAATTCTTTCTTGGAATCACTAACTACTACTAATTTATTGAGTTAGTAAGTGCATACAAGATTCATCAACACATGGAGATCACAATATATTCAAGATGTAGAAGCACAAGCAAAGATCTGACCTTTTTATTATGAGCAATGAAATATCAATACAATAGATGGCCGATCTGGCGTAAACCTTAGATGGTCGTACAAGAAATAGATATGAGTTGCTACAAAATGCTCCCGACAATACAAAATAAGCCTCCAAAGGCTGGATATACAATGAAGACTAAATCAAGCAGATCTGAGCCGTACTAATGCTCAACCTCCAAGCTGGAAAGTGCCACGTCCTATTAGAATGTTGAAGCCTTGAATAATTCCTCCCTGCTACCAAAAGTGTCCAATCATCCGGATAAATATGCCAAATTATATATTGGGCAACTGTAAGGAAAACCCAGATGTCCAAATTCCCAAACCCACTCTTAAACCCCGTAGATCTGAATTCTCCATTGAATGGTGTGCCCCACTTGATGACTGAAACCCTAGTTGGTTCGGCCCTGATGAAGGAGGTCTCCAAATGCTCTGAAACTCTCCAAGAATATAGATCAGGCTATGAGAATCCCGTGGGAGAAGTTTCGGGCTCAGATCTCAAGCAGATCTCCCTAGATCTGAGTTTTACTAAATCATTGGACGTCCCCTATGGCTCCATGACATCCCAATATGTAGACAAATGTAGAATTATGATAACCCTCCAAAAAATCCCTCAAACTGATGGTCCTACCCCTGCAAACAAAACCCAACTGTCGGAATGGCCCCAGGCCCTCAGGATAAGCTGGATCAAACCTCCCTCGATAAGCTGGCCCTGAGACTAGAATGGTGTGGAGGAGTGTTTCATCCCCGAGACCAAGCTATGGAACAAGGTGAGTGGATATTTCACCACTGAGTTGCTCACAAGGGTTTGTACAGAAAAACCCCCAAACTGAATCCTCAAGAGCAATAGAAAATGCTAATCCAAAACCAGAATGAATAATAGGTGCACCCCAGCCTCTTACTTATACTTTTCCTTCTAATTCTTTGTTGAGTTAGGCTAACTCCCAGGGTTAATCTTCTATTCCTCTGTTGAGTCATCTTTTACTCCTTTATCCTTTTCCTTTCTTAAGTCAACCTAAAAATATAACTTTTAAATTCTTGACTTTTCCCCCTCAGTGTGAGACTATGACCTAGTGGGGGTGCCCAGGCCACTGAGTCTCCTCATCACCTCTCTAAGAGGTGGGGGACATTACATGCAAGCTAGGCAATTCCTCTATGATTCGATCATTGTGAGAATTCGAATTGCAGATATTGTGCAGAGGAGGCAAGTTGTCTGGACACAGAAATTGGCACATGTATTTGTTGATTTGTGTATGACACTGTGAGACAATTGTATTGTACTGAGAGCTCTTGGATTAGAGTTTTGTATGAGATTGTTTCATGATTCATGATATACATAATATATGATAGTGGGGTTATTAGCTTTACTCTTTCCCAGTAAAAATTATGTGTTGTGTGTTATTGATATTTCACTTTGTGCATTGTGGTTGTGATCGTGGTTTAATTGCTTCCGCAAGAATAATAGTAGAAGCGATTATGTATTTAACAAGGGGCGGAAATTGTTAAATAGGGAGAACCACAGGAATACATTAAGTGTATCAAAATTTCTACATGGTATCAGAGCCACGAAGGCCATGGAGCTACGGAAGTGAGGTGCGAACAAAATCATGTTCTCGCAGGTCCCGTCTCTAGCCGGGTGCGAACCTTAGTACTGAAAACTTCCGTTATTTTCAAGAACAGAAATTCTCACACCCTAGACAAAGGCAGGATGTGAACTTCATTGTCATTCTCAGAGGCTACAGTGGATAAGGGTGCGAACTTCCCTCACCCTAACAGTGAAGCAGGGTGCGAACTTCATTGGAATTCTCGCAGGCTACAGTGGAGCAGGGTGTGAACTTCCCAGGAAAGTTCGCGGGCTACACACAGGCAGGGTGTGAACTTCCCTCAAGATACACTCAGGTGGGGTGCGAACCTCCTAGGGAAGAGGGATTGTAGAAGTTGAGTTTTGGTGGTTGGATAACATTCGAATTTGCAATATTTTCTTGGTGCGATAGTTGATTCAAGATTGAAAATGTATTTCAATGGCTTGAGGTTGGAGTATGCACTCGAAGGCAGCTCTAACTACTTTGCTTGTAAGGACAGGATGGAAGCAGTGATCGAAGACAATGGCTTGAAGGGTTACATTGACGTAGATGTTCCTAAGCCGGCTATGATAGATACTGCAAATCTTGATGCATGGAAAAAGAAAGTGGCGAAGGCGAGGAGGATTATGTTGGAGGGAGTACGAGACCACATTTTCTCAAGTCTCCATGGGAAAACCACACCATATGCAATGTGTAAGGTTTTGAAGGATCTATTCCAAAACAGTAGCGACCATAGAAAATTGGCACTCAAAGATAAACTCAGGAAGATCAAGATGGAAAAGGGCGACACTATTCCAAAATGTCTCGCGAAGTTTGTCCAATGTCAGGATGAGATTGGAAGTGTGGGAATAATAGTCGCTGATGATGATTTGGTGAGCTTGGCGCTCCTAGGGCTTCCCAAGAGTTAGCATAGTTATCAAGACTCTGTCAATGGAAGGGAAAAATTGTCAGATTGGGAATGACTATGGTCGGATCTAGTGCAAGAGGAGTTCAGGTGGAACACCAGAGATGGATCTTCATCAAAGTGTGATGATGAAGAGGATTGTGATTTGACTGCTAAGGCTAGGAAAGGGAAAGGGAAGAAATTCCAATCAAAATCCAAGTCTAAAGTCAAGAAGCTGGATTTTTCCAAAGTGAAGTGTTTTTACTGTCACGAACATGGGCATCTCACTAATAATTGTTCGTAAAAGAAGAAGAACAAGATGGTTGTTGGATCTGCAACTGATGAGGCTCTTGTCTCACAATTTGAGCTTGACTTTGCTTTGATCGCATGCATGGATTCAAGTGCATCGGGATCGGTGTCGTATTTGGATAGTGGCCATTCATTCCACATGACAGGAGATAAAGAGTCTTTCATTGACTTGGAAGAGAAAGATCTCATAATGCATATAGAGATGGGCGATGATGGACGATATAGTGCAACTGGTATTGGTACCATTACCTTTCAGAGGGAGTCAGGTAAACCATTTCAATTGAAAAATGTTATGCATGTTCCAGGTCTGAAGAAAAACTTGGTCTCAGTCGCAATCTTGGAGGATAAAGGCTATGATGTTGTTTTTAGCAGTGGTAAAGCCTACTTGCGACATAAAGCAACAGGTCAAGTCAAGAATATAGGGATTTGAGTTAAGAATATCTACACGCTGGAGGTAGATGGCTGCAATGCCATGATAGGCAAGGCAGGAAAAGTGGTGTGTCGGGATGAGGGTGAATTATGGCATAGGATATTGGGCCATCTTCATCATGGAGCCTTGAAGATCATGCAACAGATATCTATTGGACTTCCAAGGGGAACACTTGCTCAGTCGGATCATTGCAAGGGGTGCACCCTGGGGAAGTATGTAAAGTCCACCTTTCATGAAAAGGAGAACCGTGCTTCGGTGATCCTAGAGAGAATTCACACGGACGTGTGTGGACCATTCTCAGTTACTTCAACAGAAAAACACAGGTATTATGTTATTTTTGTTGATGACTTTTCTCATAAATGTTGGATATTCTTCATGCAAAAGAAGGATCAAACATTCTCAAAGTTCTGTGAGTTTAAAGCATTGGTGGAGAAAGAGTCGGGGAAGCAAGTGAAGGATCTAAGGAGCGATAATGGTGGAGAATACATCTCTAACGAATTCAAATAATTCTGCAGCAGAGAAGGAATTCGAAGAGAACTCATAGTGCCTCATAACCCATAGCAAAATGGGGTCACGGAGAGAAAGAACAGAACAATTGTGGGTGCAACACAAGAGATGTTGCATGATCAGGGCCTACCAATGCATTTGTGGGAAGAAGCATGCAATACTATGGTTTATGTGTAGAACCATTGTCCTCATAGAGTACTTGGCATGAGTACACCTGAAGAATCTTTTACTGCTAAGAAACCTGATGTTTTGCATTTAAAAAATTTTGGCTCATCTGTTTTTGTGCATGTGAACAAGGATGCCAGGAAGAAGCTGGAACCGACTGCTGAAGTTGGGATATTTGTGGGGTACACAGAAACACGCCATAATTATCATGTGTATTTGATGAACATTAAGATGAATGTTATGCGACGAGATATAAAATTCGATGAGGGGAAAGCCATGTGGTTGCCGCTTGAGAGGGAGCTAGACTTGCATGCAGAAGAGGAACTGTTGGTTCCCAAGGATGAGTCTCAAGATGTGTATCAGCCACATGAAGAGGTTCATGGAGTGGAGGAAATCACTCAAGTAGATCCATCCATCAGAAATGGCAGAAAGCGCACCACAGAAGCTGACAGATTGAGACTAGATGTTGCATAGAATGTAGGAGCCCCTATTTCACAGCGCAGACAAAGACGGTCTCCTAATCGATTTGTTGGATACATGGCTCTCATGAGAAAATGTATTGTGACTGAACCATATTCCTTTTAGGAAGAAGTGCAGAACCCCACTTGGTTTGATGCTATGATAGAGGAGTATAACTCCATTGTCAAAAATAGTGCATGGGAAATTCTCCCAAGACCGATTGATAAATCAGTGGTAGGTTCAAGATGGATCTACAAGATAAATCAAGTTGCTAATGGGAGTGTAGAGAAATACAAGGCCAGGTTTGTGGCCTGGGGCTTCTCATATATCGAGGGGATATATTATGATGAGACTTTTGCACCTGTCACAAGGTACTCTTCCATAAGATCGATCCTTGCACTCTCAGCACAATTGGGTTGGTGCATTCATGAGGTGGATGTAAAAAATTCATTTCTCAATGGGATCATTGAGGAAGAAGTGTACATTGAGTAGCCAAAAGGGTTTGAGACCTTTGACAGAGATTCACATGTGTGTAAACTCAAGAGAGCATTGTATGGGATGAAGAAAGCACCTCGTACTTGGTACACTCGGATAGACATCTATTTCATCGGATTGGGCTTCACCAAAAGTGAAGCAGATGCAAACCTATACCAAATTGTGGTGGAGGGTAAGATTTTGATATTTGTGCTTTATGTTGATGATTTGATACTGACTGGTGATGAGCAGCTCATACACTCATGAAAGGAGGACCTTGCAAAGTAGTTTGAGATGAAGGATTTGGGCCTTCTTCTTTATTTTCTTGGTTTGGAAATATGGCAGCGAGATGGTGAACTTTTTGTGTCTCAAGGAAAGTATGCAAGAGAGATACTGGGTAAGTTTCACATGGAGGGTTGCAAACCCATGGATACTCCTCTTCCAGGAAACTGGAGGAAATAGGATGCTACTTTTGGAGAGGTAGTGGATGCTACTATCTATCGAAAGTTAGTGGGTTTGCTAATGTATTTAGTGAACACGAGACCGGACATTTGCTACACGGTTAACCAGCTAAGTCAAGCGATGGTTAAGCCTACCAAACTCTTTTGGAAGGCGGGTAAGCATGTCCTGAGATATCTGAAGGGAACATCTGAGTATGGATTATGGTACAAATAGATGGATGAGGTGAAGTTGCATGGCTTCACGGATTCAGATTGGGCGGGCAGCCCAACGAACAGAAAGAGAACATCAGGAGGGATATTTAGTATTGGATCTACAGTTGTTTCTGGGTACAACAGGAAACAGAGATCCATGGCACTCAGTTCAGTGGAAGTGGAATACATGGCAGCGAGTCAAGCTGCATGTGAGGCTATGTGGATGACGAAGATCTTGGTTGGTTTGTTTGGTTCTCATTTAGATTCGACAGTGATTTATTGTGATAATCAGAGTTGCATTAAACTCTCGATTAATCATGTGTTTCATGACAGATCTAAGCATATAGATATCTGGTATCATCATCTCAGATATTGTGTGCAGCGGAAGATCATGTTGCTTCAATACATTCCTACGGAAGATCAGGATGCAGACATTCTGATGAAGGCACTCACCAGGAGCAAATTCGAATATCATAGAGACAGGATTGGGGTGAAGGATAATCCCTTTCTTGTTGAGAGGGAGTGTTGAAAAGTCAACAAGAAACATGTGTCTAATCTATTTTTCCCTTAAATAAATTGGACAATAAATATTAATCTATTATTTCATTCATAACTGAGTGAGTTGGATTTGTAACAGAATTATAAGTGTAGTTAAGTGAGTTAAGACCAGTTGTAACTAAACATGCACTAGTGAGAGTTCAGTTAATCAGTGAACTCACATGCAACTGAAGATTCTCCATGGTTAACTACATGCATGTCAGATCCAGTGGAGACCCAATTGAGATAACAGGTGAAAGGGACAGTTTGGCTATCAGTTGTGATTTGATCACACATGTAGTGAATATGCTTATGAGCATGTGCAAGCTAGGCAATTTGTGTATGATTCGATCATTGTGAGAATTCGAATTGCAGAGATTGTGCAGAGGAAGCAAGTTGTTTGGACACATAAATTGGCACATGTATTTGTTGATTTGTGTATGACAGTGTGAGATGATTGTATTGTACTGAGAGCTCTTGGATTAGAGTTTTGTATGAGATTGTTTCATGATTCATGATATACATAATATATGATAGTGGGGTTTTTAGCTTTACGCTTTCCCGGTAAAACTTATGTGTTGTGTGTCATTGATATTTCACTTTTTGCATTGTGGTTTTGATCATGGTTTAATTGCTTCCGCAAGAATAATAGTAGAAGCGATTATGTATTTAACAAGTGGCAGAAATTGTTAGATCAGGAGAATCGCAGAAATACATTAAGTGTATCGAAATTTCTACAGGGGGGAATTGGGAAAGGAAACTTATATGAAATTTGTGTTAATATTTGGTAGCTAGCCACTCTTGAACATGACACCCTTTCATTCCTTTTGCCAAGGTTGGGAAATTTGTTTATCTCTTGTTGATCATATTCCTCCATGATTATAAAATTTTATTTGTGGCCCCCTTTTGAGTCAATTCTTCTAAGAGAGTTGTCATGTCATACATATGCTCAATAGAAGTCCAGTTGAAAAGAAAACTTTTACAATGTCGGCCATATATGAGTCAGTCTTACAACAATCCATTCTTCATCTACTTCAAATATTTGCACATGTTTTGTACTGTCATTGATGGGGGATACATCAAGTCTCCCCTCTGACGGACCACCTACTATCGACTTCAACACATTATCTAGGAAGACAGTTTGAAACCCTATAGTACCTTGGAACTTGAATGCCTCAATGGAAAGTTTTCTCGCCTTCGAAGATAGGTTTTCATCAATGACCTTTGATCGAAGGATTCTATGGGTGTTCCACTTCAGCGCATATATTCACACTCAATAGGATGTACTTATGTACCTTAAGGGCCATTTTCATTATTGGAGGTTCCTTTCGCATTTGTTAATGATAATCATTACTGACCGATAATCATATGGTTTCTACCATGTTTGACTTCAATACCTTTATTAACATGGTTAGATTTGTACTATGTCATAGTGGAAATTAAGACCTTGGATCTTGTCAAACGAATCCAGGTTGTGATGGATTATTTTGAGTATGTATTGTTGCATAGACCCACATTGTATGTTTTGTGGCTATGTTCAAAATTTGAGTCTGTATAAAATAGATCCACGGTGTATGTTTCGTGGCTATGTGCAAAATTTAAGTCTTTATAACATATATCCACAGTGTATTTTCGATGGCTATGTTTATATTTGAAACATTTTGGCATGGATCCATAGTGTAATTTGGTGGCCATGACCTATCATACATAGTAGGGATCTTTGTATGTAAAACGTATATGCTTGGAGTCATTTATATTCTGAGTATGGGAATGCCTACCTCAGAGATGATACTATAATTCCTTGTTTGTTTTTGACAGGTCTCCAACTGATGAGATTGTTGTTTCAATACCCACATGGCAAAGTATTTCAGATATCACCCCTTCTAGCTTCATACCTTGGGGGGGGAATTTCATTACACAATATTTTGTCGCAATTGATGATGTTCACTTATCCTCTATCATTCAGAGCATACAAGATATCATTGATGAAGAATAACCTTACTTTGAGAGAAGGTAAGAATGAAAAAAGGGTTAAACAAGTTATTAGGGCCTTTAAATACTTAATTTAAGAGAGTGTCACATCTTGCATCACTATAGGGTGTGACACCCTCAAGTGTCACATTGTTCACCACTGCAGGGTGCAACATTGTCTCAGGTTTCTCCACTGCACGGTGTGACGTTGCTTAAAAGAGGAGAAAATGATGGAATTCGAGAAGATTCTATAAGAGAAGCTTCGAGATGAGGTGTTCTCTGATCAGTTTGGATCTCACCCATGCTTCTGATATAAGGGAATCCTAACCTATTATCCTAACCTCCTCACCCCTTTCCTCTTCAATCTATAAAAGGAGGTTTCCCTCATAAGGAAAGGTTAATACAAAATAGTTAATAAAGAACAATTATAGATAGATTTTCTTTTGGTTTGTTGTTAGAAGATTGTTATTAATTCTTTGGCTTTGAGTAATTCAATCTTAGCTAAGGGATTCAGTTGATGGTGATGGATTTCATGGATGCATTATGGGTATTGGAGCAGTGAGCTTGTTGGAAGAAGCTTCACAACATCAAGGAATCTTTGGTTGTAATCTCTTTTCATTATCATTAATACAGTAATATAGTTTATTTCCCACAAAGGTTTCCTTTATTTGATTATCTTTGTTGTGTTTCTCCTTGATCATTTGCATAGGTTGTATGAAATTATATGTGTTACTTTCACCTTTGTTGGCTTGTATTTCTTGCAAATTATCATACATAAGTCTCATAACAAAGTGGATGGAATATAAAACTAGCGAGAACAACCATCGATTACAAGGTATGAATCCTTCGTTAATTGGTAATTTGATTATATCAACCTAAATAAATTTATATGTTCTGTCATTTTTGTTCTATTATTGGTTTCTGAGTCTAGGGAGATCATCCTATGTCCGCATAGACCAATTTGTATGGTAACATTCATTAATGAATTGTATCTTAGATAGCTCCTCACCCTTCTTCTTAATATCTTTTTTTGCTTCTTTTAATTCATCTTGAATTTTATACAATTCCTCAATTTTTGTATCCCTAATCCATTTATTTGAGAAGATTTTTTCAAATACTTCCCAAGAGGAGTAGAGTCTAGTATTTTCATCAAGGATTCTCCACCACTTATAAGCTTCACCATAAAAATTAAATCTTTCTTTAAAAGGATTCTTACAATGTTATTTTACCATCCTTAACCATTCCATGGGACTGATTTCAACTTTATCTTCATCTCCATAAAAATGGGGTATTTCCATTAATACTTAACTGAGGTCTAACATAATCCTCAACTTACAACCCCAATATATTAAGGATAATGATATAAAATATCTATAATCCTTGCTCCAATATAATATTCTATGTTTTCTTTTTCCAATGGTTTTTGAATCAACAATCGAACATCTCAATCAAAAGTTATGATAGTTTTAAGTGAACATACCTTTGAAAACCTAATTTGGAGTACGTCCTCTTGACCGACCTTCCTTCTGATTTATTTCTGAAATTTTAGCCCCTATGACTCTAAAATGTTGAACTGAAGTACTCTAAAATGTATTCTCTGCAATGCCACAGCTCTAACTGAAATTTGGTGTGCCAATTGAAAGCTATGGTAACTTTCTCAAACCTTGCTGATTTTTTTCCTATTATGTAGATTGAAATTGTACATAATTCCACATGCCCAATATTTGATATATGATTATGAAACTTGCACATAGGATAATACGACTTGAATGATTTACAATGCAACTAGTCTCACGAAATTTGGATCCTCTATGAAGAAGATATGATTTTTTTACTTGGAACACTTGTTTGAGAATAGTTTCAAGACTAGTCAACAACACCATCTTCCACAGGGTGTATCTCTGAAAGTACAATGACCCAAAAGTTTAAATTCATACCAAAGGTGATCCGGATTTATGAGAGGAACGAAAGGAATAATAGACTAAATACAATAGCATAGAGATACAGAGAACAAAAAAACATATACAGTGAACAATAACTTCTATTGAATAAATAAAATAGGTTGAAACTATAAAACTACAGAACTGAAAACAACTTGCTCGAATGGTGGTAGTCATCTCTGAGAAGAGATGTGGTTGATATGCACATGTGTATGACCATAATGATTAAAATGAGGCTCTAGAGGAATTTTTAAAATTACTCATGAATTCCAAAACCCTATACATCCAAAAACCTAGCCCTAGGAGATGAAACGCCAAAATTTATGTGGGCCTCGATGGGTAAGTTGGTACCTCAACTTCCCGAGGTCATAAATTTTGCATACGACCTCCATTTTAGGCATGTGATAGCCCGTTGGAAAGGAATTTTAGAGAACTACACATTGTGTCAACAAACTATGACTTTGTCTATATTTGGATTGTGGAAATCCCAAACCAAAAAAAAAAAAACTTGTTTAGGGCCCCAAAACGACCGTGAAACTACAAAAAGATGTACTGACATGAAAACTTCCAAAATAATCTAGTTGGATTAGGTGGGTGGCCACCAATATCCACCTGGAAGCTGTGTAGGGATTCAAACATCCTCAAAAGTTTATAACCCACATTTACAAATAATTACATAGGAACATGTTGAACTAACAATTGTCAAGAGGAGCCAGTTGGAATAGGTGGGTGGCCACCAATATCCACCTAGACTAGTCCTCCCTCCTTAGGAATAAATGGTCTCCATTGTGTTGAGTGCCCACATCATGTGAGTAAAATTCTTCTTATTTTTGCCCCGGGTGAGCCACTTTCCTTGGTGTAGGAGTTTCCTTGCCTTGACAACTCGATAAATTTGGATCCTCTGATGGCGAGTGCCCTTGACCTGTGTGTCCACTATCTAATCATTGGATGCATGTTCCATGTATTCAAGGTTGAGCTCTGTTGGTTTCAACTATTATACGATATCTGAGGTGTCCAATAATGGTCTAAAATATGGTTGAAGGAGGTCCACATTGAACACTAGGTGAAATTCAAGTAAGGGTGGAGTGTTGAGCCCAAAATCATTTCTACCCACAGCCTTGGTGATAGTGTAAGGCCCATAGCGAAGTGGGAGGATATTTCGATTAGGCCCTGTAAGGCGCTCTTTCTACAAATGTAACCATACATTGTCTCCCACCTGAAAATGGTGCGGTATCTGGCGTTGATCATGGCATTGCTTGTACTTATCATTGGATTTCTACAAAATCTCATGGACCTGTTGGTGGATATGTTGAATCTACTCAATGAATCTGGTGTCTTTTTTTGCCTCAGACTGAACATGGGAAGATTATGCATGTGTGGTTGCAAGAGGTAGTGCAACATCAATGGGACCCAAGGGTTGGAATCCCAGCCCCCCCTGAAATGGGCTATTGTCAGTGGAGCTATGGAGAGCCCTATTGTAGTTTTGTTGAACATACAGAAGACTCTCATCCCACATACGTGGATGCTTTGATTTGTACATGCACAGGATGTGCACAATAATTCGATTGACGACCTCTATCTAGACATCAGTTTTAGGGTGGAAATCAATTGATTTAGTGAGCTTGGTGTTCAACAGTGACCAGAGACTCGACAAAAATGTGTTGAGTAAATTTTTGTCCCGATCTGAGGTGATGTTCTGTGGTATCCCAAAATGGACCCACACTCGTTCGAAGAAGAGCTTGGAAGTATATGTCATTGTGATGCTCTTCTTGCATGATGTGATAATGTCCATCTCGAAAACCGATCAACCACCACAAATACACAATCATTTCCATGCTTGGTAGATGGAAGGCCATACATGTAATCCAACGATATGGATTCCCAAGGCCTCTCGGGAGTAGGAAGAGGGGTGTATAATCCTTGCTTCATGATGGTTGTCTTATAAATGGCATACTAATTGCAATATATGATATACCTGTTGATTTCTTGTCGAATTTTTGCCCAATAAAAAAAAATTTGTAGAATGGCCACAGTTTTCTTCATGCCAAAATGTCTTTCCATCCAACTATAGTGAGCCTCCCAAATAATCTTTACATGCTCGCTTGTGGGAACACATAGGTGGCCCATATGGCATAAAAATCCATCCTGTATGTGAAAATTGGTGACATTTTCTCCTACACCCAAGAGTTGATAGGTGGTGGCGAAGTCAGGGTCACGCTAATAAAGTTGGGGCCACTCAGATGGCTCATGTCCACATGAATGGAGCATTGTAGTGAGTGCAGAAATGGGAGGGAAACTAAGGCAGTCAGTGACATGATTTTTTCACCCTATTTTATACTTTATGTTGAGATGGAACTATTGTAGGTATATGGACCACTTTTGATGGTGGTCATTATGCAACTTCCCCTTTGTATATATGAATTGCAGAGGCTTGTGATCGGTCTGGATGATTGTCTCCTTTCCCATGATGTAATGTTTCCATTGACGATAGGCTTTTATAATGGAATACATTTCTTTTTCATAGGTGGGGTATTTCTAAAAAGTATCTGAGAGTGTCTCACTATGGTATGCTACTAGATGACCATGTTGAGTGAGAATTGTGCCTACAGCATAATCAAAGGCATCAGTCTCAATATTGAATGGTTGTTGCATATTAGGTAAGAAGAGTACTAGAGCTGAGCACAAGCAATGCTTCAGATCATCAAATGATTATTTTTGTGCCTATCCCCATGCAAATTTTACCTTTCCATCGTCCTTGGTTACTTGGTTGAGGGCCCATGCAATATGGGAGAATCCCAACATGAACCTTCAGTATAAGTTAGCAAATCCCAAGAAGCTCTAAAGCTCGGTTAGTGTGGTCGGGGTTGTCCAGTCAGGAATGACTTGGATCTTACCTGGATCCACATGTACCCCATGCTCATCAACAATGTAGCCCAATTATCAGACCATTTTCATGCCAAAGGAGCATTTTCCAAGTTGGCATATACCTTGTGCTACCACAAAGTTCCCAAAACCTGTTGAATATTTTTCATGTGCTCCTCCAATGTTCTATTGAAGATCAGGATTTCATCCAGATATACCACCAAAAAATATTTGGTGAAGGGTCTCAATACATCATTCATCAATCTCATGAAATTTGTTGGTGCATTTGTTAAGCCAAAGGGAACGAGCAACCATTCGAAGACAGCTTCTTTATATTTGAAATTTGTCTTCCATACATCAGTTGGTTCGATGGGAACCTGGTGGTAGCCATAATTTAGGTCAATATTGTTGAATAATGTTTCCCCCTTCAATTGGTCAATAAGGTCATCAATTCGAGGAATTGGGTACCGGTTTCAGACTATGATTTTGTTTAATGCTCTGTAATCAATGAAGATCCGCAAGGTCCCATCTTTTTTTTGCACCATCATAATCATGCTTCTGCAAGAGGAGGAGTTGGGTCGAATGTGCCCCTTTTGAAGTAGCTCTTGGATCTGGCACTTTATTTTTTCATTTTCCATCAGCAAGCGATGATAGACTGGTCCATTAGGCAGTGGTGCACCGAGGGTTAGATCAATTGGACACTTGACTTGGCAGTGCATTGGTACCCCGGTGGGTGAGGTGAAGATGTCTATGTACTCTTCCACGATCCCTTCCATTTGCTTCTGTTGCAAAGAGAGGCTATGTGTAGAAGTCACGGATGTGGCAGCGACCTTCTGCTTACTACAAGAATGGATCACAAAGAAGATGAACTTCCCAATCTATGAAATGACCTTATTGCATTTCTTAGAAGAGACTAAAGAAATAGTGGTAGGCAACACTACTTCTGGTATCATGTAAAAATGTCTACCCAAAGTAATAATAACACTGCGAGGTATAAACCCATACAAAACATGTCTCTTCCACAAATATGGTTGTCCTAAAAGAACATCACAAACTTCAAGGGGAGAAATATCACACAATACATCATCCTTGAAGGGCTTGATGATGTAGGGAAGACATTACTATTGGCTTACGCAGAGATCCCGTCCTTGGTGAAGCCAGTCGATGGTGTAGGGTTGTGGGTGTGGTGTTATCCACAAGTCCATCCGCTTGACGACCTCTGCCAAAATCAAGTTATTTTGACTATTGCTATCGATAATTAAATGTAGCAGAGTCCCATTTACCCACATATGTGATTGAAAGAGGCATTCCCCTTCCTCTTGTTATTCTGGTTTGCTTGGTTGGACTTTGGTGGTAGAGACAATGGCATTGGGTTTGGAATCTATGATTCGCTTCCCAATTTTTGTATTTGATTCAGATTCATAATCTACCTCTGAATCAGAAGCTTTCATCTCGTCCACCAGTGATTGTTTGGAGTGACATTCTTCAGTGTTGTGCCAAGGTATGTTATGGTATTCACACCATCTTCTCATGTCCTTCTTTGATTTCTCATTACCCTTCTTGGGTTGCAGCTTGGACTAGTTGTCCTGAGAGCGACCATATTTTCTATATACCTTTTTTTGTGGGTTGCGTCACCTTTTCCCTGCTTCGACTGTGATGAGTTTGTAGATCCAAACTCTCGCCTCTTCTACTTAAATTTATGCTCAATATTGACAGCATATCTATAAGCCGCACCTAATGATGTGATGTCCAAAAACTCCATTTCTGTTTGAATGTATCTATGCAGACAGTTGTATTATTTGAGCACCAGATGACGTTCAGAGTCTTTAAAACCCAATTTGGTGCATAGGTTATGGAAAATAATGGTGAAATATGGTACTGTTTGGTCCCTTTCCTAATGCAACGTGGTCCATCTTGTGTACTGGTCCTCATAGCTTCCAATAGGGTAGTATTTTTCTTTAATGGCATCCCTAAAGGAATCCCATGTGGGGGAAATAGAAAATATTTGTTAAATTATGAGCTTGATTTCTTATGCGGATAAATTATTTTATTTTCTTCAACACTTTGATTCCATCTTAATACACTTCAACAATACCAAATCATAATCTAATAGAAATAACTATTTAGATGAGTAAGCATGCACATCAACAACACATATACCCTGGGGAAACCCTGTACAGGAAGAAAAACCCCAGCAAATGATATTCCTTTATTGCATTAATTATGTAAGATCACTTACAAATATCCACCATGAATTTTTTTCTCTTAAAGAGCTTGCCAAAATGACTCTGACCTGACAAAGACCTAAAAGACCTTCCTGAAATACACCTCTGATATGCTACCTCTATTGTTGATATACAACACCGATATTTTGCTTTGGTATGCTGCATATTTATCACTGATGTATGCCTCTATTGCCTCACCCTTAACCTACATCTCAAAACTGTGTTGAAGAGAGGGTTTGACCTTTGCTTATATAGGCTGAAGAGGGGAAGAGGAGAGGCTTGAAATAGTAACATGTTTGCATGAGTTAATCATAACTCAGCTTCATAATTCAGTTCAAACTTAGAACTAGACTTGAGACTAGTTACAACTCAGAATTATACTTTAGTTTGAAAATAGAACTAGACTTAAGACTTTAGTTGCAACTCAACATTACACTTTAGTTTGAAAATAGAACTAGACTTAAGACTTTAGTTGCAACTCAACATTACACTTTAGTTCTAAAATAGAACTAGACTTAAGACTTTAGTTGCAACTCAACATTACACTTTAGTTCTAAAATAGAACTAGACTTAAGACTTCAGTTGCAACTCAACATTACACTTTAATTCTAAAATAGAACTAGACTTAATACTTCAGTTACAACTCAACACTTTACAAGGAAATTCGAAATTCTCTTCATGGTGGATAATGTTACATGTGCCAACGCACTAGATCAATACATTTATATCATTTGCAATATTAGGAATATTATTTGTTTCTAGCTCACAGGAATTTTATATTCAACCTAAATCTTGCTAGATGCCTTGAATTTTTCTCATGGCTCACAAGGTTTGACTAGGCTCACAGAGGTTGTATGTTCGCCCTAACTTTTGCACTTGTCTGTTTATGCTCCCAGAGATTGTACGTTCCCCTTGAATTTTTCACTAGATTGTCTATGATCACAGACATTGTACGTTCTCCCTGACTTTTTCATTAGACTCACATAGCATCTCATTCGTCCTGACTTTTTTTTTTACTCACAAAGGTTGTACGTTCCCCCTCGTGAAATCCATAACACACTCTCTCAACATTTGTAGCCAAAATTGGATGATAATATTCTCATGTGTGGAGGGACTAAGTAGGTGGGTCATCATCATTGATAATTGGCATCTAAGTAACTCACCTTTAGAAACAAAATTACTCTCATATTAGTTTATTCTGATCTTTTGTATTTATCATACAAGAGCTCGACATGTGTTTTGGGAGATAGAAGATGGGGTGAAATGATTCATCACACCCAGCCTAATATGTTGAGATCCAGGGCTTCCATGGCTACTTGTGTATGGGAAATGATTATTTTCCCATGTCAACTGCAGGTAATGGCTATATTATTAGAGAGGATATGGAGGTGTGAGGAAAATTGTCATGTTGAAAATCCCTCTTATCCATCAAATGATTTGGCACATCGTCATTATATTTTTCGCTTGTTCGAAAGAATCCTTCCTTGTGTCTTTGTATGAACAAGTGTCCTCTTCCTAATGGAATTTTTTTTTAATTTTGGGTGGAGGCGTGAAATTTTGAGTGACATCATGCTAACATCGTCATGGTCCCATGGACAATTTCCAGATTCATACTAGTCCATGTCGATGTTGAGGTGGCTCTGAGGTTGGTCTACGTGTAGCTGAGTTTGATGTGGTGAACAGAATCCCCAATGGACCCCCTTTATACACATGGAAGATCTGATGAGTGCCATGTTCACTTTCCAAGTTGTCCCTAATTCTCTTAAGTCTCCCAGGTGCACTGCTACGTCAGCTCCATGTGGTGCTAAGTGGGTAGGTATGTGTGTGTTGAGTGGGCAGATAGGTGGCTTGGAAAAATTGGAATATCATTATCGTGACCCAATGATATTGGTTTATCCCTCTATATTATTTTCAAGTGACACAACTCACTCTTCAACATGTGGCTCCCAAAACCATTGTCAGACCCCATATGCATGTTAACTCCCATTCACTTTCACGATGCAACATCTACTTTATATCGTTGATTAGGATTTCATGTAACCATTGGATGATTGAGCCCTGCACTTTCACTAGCGCTAGTTTCTTAATCCTTGGTCACATGATATAACCATGTTTGAAAAAGGGCTTAAGTTCACTTGTTGGTGGTGTTTTCTCTTTGTCCAATTGATCTTTAGTCTAGATTCTTCTAGATGTCTCAATTGATTCCCACTATTGCACTCAACGTTCTCGAACTTTATGGGTGAGAGGGAAATATAATTATCTCCACTCGATTGACCATCACACAAAAAAACAGGGCATACTTGACCAATCATTGAAATATTTTGTCTCAAGCTTCTCTAGTGGATCGATTGGATTGGAAATTGTACCTTAGAATAGATTACAGGGTGTCCTACTACTCTCAAGTTTGAAATCATGATACCAAATAATTACATTCCCTCCCTCGTGAAATGTAGAACACACTCTCTTGACATCTGTAACCAGGATGCTTGATCATATTCTCATGTGGGGAGGGACTAAGAATATGGTTCATTATGAGTGACACTTGGCATTTGAGTAACTCACCTTTAGGAATAAAATTACTCACATATTAGTTTGTTTTGATCCTTTGGATTTCTCATAAAAGAGCTCGACACTTGTTTTTGGAGATAGCATATGGGGTGAAATGATTCGTCACACCCAGCCTAATATGTTTAGATCCAAGGCTTGCATGCATGCACATGTATGGGAAATGATTAAAGTCCTCTTTTAGTTGCAGGTAATGGCATGATTATTAGAGAGGATATGGAGGTGTGAGGAAAATTGTCATGTTGAAAATCCATCTAATCCATCAAATGATTTGGCACATTTTCATTATATCTTTCACCCATTCGAAAGAATCGCTCCTCGTGTCTTTGTATGAACATGTATCCTCTTCCTAATGGATTGATTTTTTTAAATTTTGAGTGACATTATTCTAACATCATCATGGCCCCATGGACACGTTCCATCTTCATACTAGTCCATGTCAGTGTTGAGGTGGCTCTGAGGTTGGTCTATGTTTAGCTAAGTTTGATGTGGTGATCAAAATCCCTAGTGGGCCCCATTTATACACGTGGCAGCCTCAGACTAACTCTGATGAGTGCCTTGTTGGCTTGCCAATTTTCCCCTAATTCTCCTTAGTGTCCCAGGTGTATTGCTACGTCGACTCCATGTGGTGTTGAGTGGGTGGTTATGTGTGTGCTGAGTGGGCGGATAGGTGGCTTGGGAAAATTGGAATATCATTGTCACGACCCAATGATAGTGATTTATCCCTCTATATTATTTTCAGGTGACACCACTCACTCTTCAACACGTGGCTCCCAAAACCATTTTCACACCCCATATGTGTGTTAACTCCCATTCACTTTCATGATGCAACATATACTTTCTATCGTTGATCAGGCTTGCTTGCAATATATGGATGATCAAGCCCTGCACTTTTGCTAGCACTTGGTTCTTAATCCTTGGTCACGTGATATAACCATGTTTGAAAAATGGATTAAGTTCACTTGAAGTGTGATTAACCCCTTTTTAATCTCTTAATAAGAACCCAGGTGCTTGAAACTTAACCTTGGGCCCTTAGGGATTCTTTGTAAGTTCACCTCGAGCTTCTATCTTGTTAAAATTCAGCCTCATAGCCTATATCAGCATGTGTATTAGTGACCAGATCAAATATGGTACTAACAGGTTGATTATGTCACTCCCAAAGCTTCCATAGGGACTTCTCCTTATTTTCTTGTCTATGGGAAAGAATTTATCCTTCCTTCAAATATTTATCTTCCTTCCCTTCAGCTTATGCAAAATTCATGTGGGAGAGAATGTCCTGTCATCCAAAGATGCATCGATACCATGTTGAATATAGAATAGAACCACACCAAATCTAGAACCAAAATCAAATCTCACCAACATAGTATTAAACTTTGGTTTGATAAAGGGTCTTATGGCAAGAAAGACTTTCAGGTTAGTGACTTGGTCCTCAAATGGGACAAGCCACATGAACATAAAGGAAATCATTAAAAGTTTCAGCAATTGTGGTTGGTCCCTTTTGTAATTAAAGAGAATATTGACCTAGGAACCTATAGATTACAAAACATTGAAGGGGACATAGACCTCATCCTCGTTAATGGCCAAGTCCTAGAACACTACATCAACTAGCCTTTGAGACAATTTTTCTCCTGTACATAAATAAAGAGTTTGGTTTTGATTTTCTACCCAGTTTCTTTAACTTTTTCCCATTTCTTGATTTGTTTTGTGCATTTCATTTTGTTTGATTTTGATTTCAACTAGTTTTATTTTCTTTCTCCTGAAAATTATCATCTTGGATTTCATGAGAGTTTGGTGCCTTGGATCTGAATATCTCTTGAATGGTGATATATTTGTGTCAAAATATAGTAAATATGTATGATTGGATTCTAGACATAAATTATTTCTTGTTTGTGTAGCATTTTGATGCATGAATTTAAGTCAGGCCCAGTAGAGGAACACAGTTTAGCAGTAGATGAGCATTGTACTCTTAAAATAAAACAAGGAAAAGAGCCAAGAGTCATGTCTAAAAACATATTTTTATGCTTGTTTGAAATAAGGGTAAATGGTTTTGGAAAGACATTTGTAGTACTCCAGGGAATGTTACTCAAGGAGTTCGCTCATCTATAATCAATTTGGAAAATCTCACCTTCACAGGTGTCATCCCTCATGCCTTCAAAGAAATATTGGAATCCCCCCATTCACCTCTCTCTAAATATAAGAGAATCAAATTGTAAAAGGTAAAGGCTTTGGGAAAGGCATTCCAGATCATGTGGAACATGCAAGTATCTCCATCAGAGCTATGGAAACTTGTTGGAAGCGAACCAAGGCTTGCGATACCGAGTTGACTCTGTTAGGGCTATGGAAGCTTGCTACTAGTGAAGAGACACCAAAGAAATGTGAAATCAAATTGTATTCTTGTTGGCCCTTGACCAAGTTTTGGGATATCCCTGGTCAAGTTGACCTATTTTAGGACTTCGACAGCCTTTCAAATGTGGAGCGCAAGACGAAGCAGAGATCGTGGGATCTCGGCCCCTTTTGAGTCCTTTTTGGGATTTGGGATTATGTAATGGGTATGGGATGTCATCCCATTGGTTTACCCATGTTTAGGTCTATTTTGTAAAGTATAAATAGATGTCTACGTGATGTAGTGAGCATAAAATAAGAAGAGTTATGAATGGCTAAGTGCTAGATCTATGTGATCGAAGGATTGTAAGTGATTTGTGCATACTGTGTGAGACTTGTAGATCTAAGTGCAAGTCATTGTAAGAGGTTGTGGAAGGTAGTGTGCTTAGATATACTCGGGGAAAGAGGATCTAGCGAACTGCGCATATCTCCTGTCCTATGCGGAGTAGGGTTTTGAGGCTTTGTGCATGTAACCTATTGAAGAAGATAATAAAGAAGAAGATTTGGTGGGTGTAGCCCCAGGGTAGGGGTGAACCACGTATATGTTGTGATGCTCTAATTTTTGCGATGTGTTGATGTGTTTATGTCTTTACTTTCTAAGTGCTTGATATAGATAGATAGATTTGTTTACACTTTGTGTTAATGTTGTATATGGATATAGATCTTACCTATATGAATATGCTTAGTGCTTGAATCTACTAGATCTAATCTGCTTCTCTATGATGAGTGCTTAGATACATCAGATCTAAATGAATGATGTGATGCTCTGTTTTATCTAAGGAGTATATAGTGGTTAAATATTTATGAATTTTCGGTGATAAGTGCTTTGTTAAGTATTACAATCACATATTTGTGTCCCAGCTAAGGTTGCAGACACCTGATTCCTGCAACCACCCCTGCCTCTACCTCGGGTGAGACTTCATTTTCTTCACAGGTGTTGCCGAAAGGGCCGGTATTTAGGGTTTTGTTGGTGCGTTGTTGTAGCATTGAACCCTGGTTCTGCCCCTGTGCCAAAAAATGGTTCCATTGTCGGGACCTGAAACTGTGATTGTTGCGAACTAATAAAGAAGAATCTTTGTGCAAAGATCTGACCTGAAATTATGGAAGCTCTGTGCATAGATCTATCACTCTAGTGTGCAGTACTCTGCTTAGTTTGAGAAGCTTTGTGCTAAAGAAAGAAACCCGATTGGAAGAAAAGAGGTAAGATCTGAAAGATCTGTGCTCTAAGAAAGGTAAAAGTTAGAATTTTTTACTAAAGAGGTAAGATCTGTAAGCTCTGTGCTTTGATAAAGGTAAGAATAGTGAAAATTTCTAGATTTGAAAGCTTTGTGCTCTGTATAAGTAAGATAAGTGGAAATTTGTGTTTAGTATGGATCTAGGTATGTTTAATAGATTTTGTCCTAGCTTGAGAACTAGGGCACTAACAGATGAAAGAAGGTTTGATATATGTAGATCTGATAAGAATAGTGAAAGATATGTTATGCCTATGCATAGAAAGAATTTTTGGACTAACAAGTGGATGCAAGATCCTAGAAATAAATGTTTGCAGGTTAGCTACTATGAACCTAGCGCACAGCATAAAAAGAGTTTGGAATCATTTAAAATAAAGAGAGGATTAACCCTCTGTTACAGTTGCGGAAAACTGGGACATCTTGCTAAGGAATGCCCTGGAACAAGACCTAGTTGTCTTTGTTGCAAAGCTATGGACCATGAAGTATTGGATTGACCTAGAATGATTGCTAGGCTTGAAGGAATGAACATGAGACAAGAAAACTTTAAGGCAGATCCAGAAATGGTAGAACCCCAAAAAGAATCAGAGAAATTATTGCTACAGATAAAAGAAACCTTGAATGACCACCGACATGTCAGTTTATCAGAGATCTTCAAAGAAAAACCATTCATAGAAGAAAGAATAGGAGACTTCAACATTGACTATGTTCTGGATGAGGAAACACAGGTGAATGTCGTGACAGAAAGAACTTGGGAAGCTATAGGAATGTCTGCTATGATTCCTTCATTAGGAGGAATAGGACTATTCAAAGGAAAGTTGATAAACCTATGTGGAAAGCTCACCCAGATATCTATGAATGCCAATGGAGCTTCGACAGAGGAATATTTTGAGATTGTTAAATTTATTGAGAACAACACCCCATTTACCATGTTACTAGGAAAACCTTGGATTGAAAGAAATCAAGCCAGAAGGAAGGAACAAGAAGAAGTTTTAGCGCAGAAGAAGAAAGAGTTAAAATATTTCGTGACTAGAAGGATCGCACACTTGATTGAAGAATATAAGAACATATTGAAGTTATCTAACTCCAGAGACCTGGATGTCAAAGTTGAAAGAACACTAGAAGACCCATAGAAGATTGAAGTACTTGTTCTAGATAAAGAATAAGTATCACCCTCGACTCATAGGAAAGAATCTCAATAGTGCGAAGTAACTATGCCAAAAGAAGATAAGAATCAGAATGGAAAAAGGCATACCAAGGTGAATCTCACTGGAAAGAAAGATAGAAAACTAAGTAAGAAGAGAGCTAAGATTGACAAGTTGCAGAAGGTTCCAGAGGGAACTTCACAGAAGGAAAATTTGCAAAATTGGAACTTCATCGGGATAACAGAACAGCGTCACGTGGAACTTCGCCATGGCGAAGAAATATAGTCGTTGGGACCAATATAACCATTTGGACGACCACCCAAATGGGTAGAAAGGAATTTATGGTTCACCACCAGACCGTCAGACCGCGCCATAACGAACAGAACAGAGTTAATGAAGGTTTCTCGACCGTTGCAAGCAATTTGTTACCAAGTTATCTATTTATCCCGTCGCACCATGCATCGAGAACACTTTTTATAACCATGAATATGAGCCCACAGACTCGTTGATTTTACACAGTGATCATTGCGTTATTTCCTTCTATCCTATTGTAGTGTCTACGTTACTCCTCGAACCTGAAGATTTCCAACCCCGGGCGTGTATGTCGGACGAGTTCAACGCTGCAAAGAGAGTTGTCGAAGAAGTTCTAATCGACCTCATGACTGAAAGAGTCATGTCGATGTCTATAGGCGTACAAGCATCATCAACAAGAGGATTGCAAGCCTCTTTGTCGACTGCTCATGGATCGGGGCCATCCCAATAGTCAGTGGAGAAGAGAACCAAGAATAAAGATGACCTAGTGTTAGAAAAACAGGACTGTGGACCAATAAAATAAAACAAATGTGGAAACAAAACACAAAAGATACATAATACAATAGAGACACAGATTTACGTGGTTCACCCAGTGTGGGCTACATCCACCAGAGAAATTGCCAGGTCCTTCATTTATTATTGTTCATCATATGAAGGGATATAACCTACAGCAAACCTGCTATAACTTCTTCTTCTTTCTCTCACAGTCTCCTATCTCATAATACAATATTCACCATCGACCATAGCCGCAATACATTTCCCTCATAAAAGAGGTTTTCCTTCTAGGGAAAAAAACCCTAACATAATCTCTATCGTTAGATCTGCAACCTTATAATGAATGATCCAGATTTACAATGAAATTACAATATACATTTACAAGGCAATTTTTCCTTTGGGGGGCACTTGCCCCCAAACCCTGCAGAGGCGGTACCCCCCCTCTGCACTTCCCTGTGTGGAAGAGTGTACATACTTCTGGGGTGTAAATACTTCATGGGGTATAAAAATAGCTGAAAGTAAAAGACCTCTGAATCAGGAAGATAATCAGGCTCCACAACCAACAATCTCCCACTTGGAGACTGATCTCAACAACTCCACTGTTGTTGTATATGTTGGACTCTGAACCTTCTTGGACCTGGCAAATTTCTCATCTTCATCTTCATTCTTGAAGACCAACTGAAACTGAGCAGGAACTCAGTTTTCCCTGGTTACTCCCTTTGTTAACATGTCTGCAGGATTCTGGCTAGTGTGTATCTTTTCCAACTTCAAATGTCCATCTTCCAAGGTTGATCATATGAAGTGGTACCTCAACTGTATATGCTTAGTATTTGAATGGAAGGATGAGTTATTTGCAAGATAAATGGCACTCTCACTGTCACAGTAAAACCTGCTATTCTCTTGCTTCTTTCCCAATTCCTCCATAAACCTCTGTAACCAAATCATCTCTTTACTAGCCTCTGTAGCAGCAACATACTCTGCCTCTGTTGTTGAAAATGCAACAACCTTTTGCAGTTTTGAAATCCAACTTACTGATGTTCCACCTATAATAAACACATACCTTGTGGTACTCCTCCTGCTATCTTTATCACCTACCATATCTGAATCAACATATCCTTGTAGAACAGTTTCTGAACCTCCAAAACATAATGCATGATTAGCAGTACCTCTCAAGTATCTGAGAATCCACTTTACTGCCTCCCAAT
>ML776687.1:1540861-1576290 GCA_009831015.1 Picea engelmannii | reverse complement strand
AGATTCAGCAAGATCTTCGAAAGAATGGTAAAATTATCTCAGTTTGGAATGAATTCATTGAAGTATTAAGGAAGCAATTTTATCCTTTAGGTCACATGCAACAATTAACCATGAGTTGGAAAACTTTTAGACAAGCTAAAGGAAAAAAAATTCAAGATTATACTCATGAATTCAGAAAGAGGGCTATTGCATTGAATGTTCCATTAGATACATATGAAACTCTTCTTAAGTACATTGGTGGCATGCATTCTTATTTGAGACATACTTTGTTGATGTTTAACCCCAGCAACTTCGATGATGTATGTGTTCAAGCCACACATTTAGAAGCTAGGGGAAAGCATGCTAATGATACTTTTGTGAAGAAATCATCTAAATTTGACAACAAATCTAAAAGCAAAGATAAGGGGGAAAAGAAAATGGCTATTGTTAAGAAAGAGGGTGAAAAGCCTATGTGTTCGCATTGTTAGAAGGGGCATGATGTCTCTAAGTGTTGGAAACTTCATCCGGAGTTAAGGCCAAAGAAGTACGGAGGAAAAAAAGATAAAGGAAAAGCAAAAGCTACTGCAACAATTATTCAAGACTTGGGATCCGATTCAGGAGATGAAACAAAAGTTACAGCTGTCAGAATCCAGGGTAAGAACAAAGGTATCTCACTTTCTATTGATGCAAAATCCAGTTCTAGTGAAAGTACAAATCTTCCATCTACTTCTAAGCAAAATGATAAAAATAGAAGTGCATTGTTTCATGTTTGTGTCATTGCAAATCATACAAATATTGATACATTGTTTGATAGTGGTTCACAAGTAAATCTGATATCAAAATAAGAGTTAAGAAATTGCATCTAGTTACTATGCCTCATGAAAAACCCTATCCTCTTGGTTGGGTTACTAATGATACACAATTGCAAGTTACAAAGAAATGTATATTGAAGTTTGCAATTACTGAAAAGTTCATGGATGAGGTAGAATTGGATGTAGTACCACTTGACATTTGTGGCATTGTATTTGGGAGTCCATATTTGTATGACCGGAAAGCATTCTTTTATAGAGAGCAGAATAAGTATCATCTTTTTAAAGATGGTGTGGAATATGTTGTACGAGCACATAAGACAAAAACAAACCTAGCAATAGTTACTGCAAGACAAATGAAGAGGTTGGTAAATGCTAGTAATAATTTTGTATTAATGATGGTTAAGGTGAAAGATGATGAGATCTCTAAATCTTTTGAAGGATGTGATCCTAAACATAAATCTGAAATGATTGAAATTTTTTCTGAGTATGATGATTTATTTCAAGATCCGAAAGGGTTACCACCAAAGAGAGAGATTCAGCATGAGATACAGTTGCAGCAGGATGTGCCACTCCCGAATATAGCCATGTATCGGATGTCTATAATGCAAAATGAGGAAATCAAGAAGCAGGTTCAAGAACAGATTGAGAAGGGGGTCATTCGACCAAGCACTTCTCCTTGTGGCTCTCTTATAGTCTTGGTTCCAAAGAAGGATGAGTCTTAGAGAATGTACATTGACTACAGGGCCCTTAAAAAAATCACCATTAAAAATATGTATCCTCTTCCTCGCATTGATGATTTTCTTTATCAGTTAAAGCATGCAATTTATTTTACTAAATTAGATCTGCGTAGTGGGTATCATCAAATCTGGGTTGCTAAAAATGATGCTTGGAAAAATGTTTTTAAGACAAAACAAGGGTTGTATGAATGGCTTGTAATGCCTTTCGGTCTATGTAATGCACCTGCTACTTTTATGCAGGTCATGAATGATGTATTTTGACCCTTTCTTGATGATTTGTAATCGTATACCTGGATGATATCCTTGTCTTTAGAAAAACTTGGGAGGAACACATTGTACTTGTGAGGAAATTTTTGGATGTACTGAGGAAGGAGAAACTTTATGTAAAGATATCTAAATGCGAGTTTGCAAAAATGTCCTTAGTATATTTGGGCCATATTATTGGTGGCAGCCACCTGCGAGTGGACACATCCAAGGTTGTTGTTATTATAAACTAGCCAAGGCCTAATACAGTTACTGAAGTCAGAAGTTTTCTGGGTGTGGTTCAGTATTGGAGGAAATTCATTTCCAGGTTTTCTTCCATTGTTGCACCGTTACATGCTTTGACAAGTATTAAAGAGATTTTCTAGTGGGGAGGCAAGCATCAAAAATCCTTCAACGCTTTGAAGGAAAATATCAGCACAGCACTGGTTCTGACATTGCCAGATTTGCACCAGCCATTTGAGATCGAAACAAATGAAAGTGGGTTTGCCATGGTAGCAGTTTTGATGCAAGGAAGGAAGCCAATTTGTTACCATTCAGAGACATTCTCTACTATGGTAAGTAACTATCCTAGTTATGACAAAGAGTTGTATGCTTTAGTACAAAGTGTGAAGAAGTGGAAACATTATATCATGGGTAAAGAAACAATCATACATACTAATCATCAGCCACTCCAATATTTACAATCTCAAACTAAAGTACAACAAAGTAGGAATTTAAGATGGATGGGATTCTTGCAGCAGTTTCATCTCATAATTAAATGAAAAATGGGAATTCATAATAAAGTAGCAGACATGTTATCAAGGTCACCTACAAATGCTTCAATCATTCTTCAGAACAGTTCATTAACACATGAAATTTATATTGAACAGTATGCAGAAGATAAATATTTTAAGAAGGTATATGCATAACTAATACATGGTAAACAGGAAGAGAACTATTATGTGCATAATCAACTCTTGTATCATCTTGGTAAACTTTGTATTCCAGAGAAAGAAAGAGTGCATGTGATTCGAGAAGCACATAGTTCATTGATTGCAGGGCATTTTGGAGTAAGAAAAACATTGTCAGTATTGGAGAATCATTGTTATTGGCCTCAAATGCAAGAAACTGTAGCTAAATACATAAGAGGTTGTGTTATGTGTGCAACAAGTAAGCCTAGAAATAGGAAATTAGGATTTTACACACCTCTTCCAGTTTCTTCTCGTCCTTGGGAAAGCATTTCTATGGACTTTGTAGGAGGACTACCTATGAAAAGGGCATGATTACCTATATGTTGTTGTGGATAGATTCAGCAAAATGTGTATCTTGATGCCATGTAACAAGAAGATCACTGCTGAAAAAACAGCTCATCTATTCTTTCATAATGTTTGGGTACATTTTGGGCTACCCACGTCTATTGTATCTGATCGGGATTCCCGGTTATTGGGAGAATTTTGGTCAACTTTATGGGAGCTTATGGATACTAATCTTAAGAAAAGTACATCTTTTCATCCATAGACTGATGGGAAAACCGAGGTAGTAAACAGGACATTGGTTCAGCTGCTCAGAGGATATTGTAGTAAGCATCCTAAACTTTGGGATGAGCAATTGCAGTATATACAGCATGCTTACAATCATGCAGTTCATTCTTCCATGAAAAGATCTCCCTTTGAAACTTGTTTTGGTTATCTGCCAAAAACACCTATGGACTTCTCTTTTGGAAAAGATGCAGTGGATGGACATCATGATGCATATAAAGCTCTAAAATTCATTCATAGAATCCAAGCAGTGCAGTAGGTAGTTCAAGAACAGTTGGAGAAGAGCCAGGCAAAGTACAAAGCCAGGCATGACAAGCATCGAGTTGATCATCAATTTCAGGTTGGAGACCAAGTCTGGTTACATATCACCAAAGAACGAATGAAAGGTGAAGGTAAAAATATTAATCCTATCAGGTATGGTCCTTTTGAGATCTTGGAAAAGACCGGTACTAATGCTTTTCGCTTGAATTTACCTCCATACATGCAAATCTATTTAGTTGTCAATGTTGAGAATATTAAATTGTATGAGCCTCCTATGATCATGGATGAGAAAAATAACATGCAGATTCCTTTAGTTGATGATATGGCACCTGAATATATGAATGAGTTGTAGGATGATGTCATTCTTGACAAAAATGTAAGGACTTCATGAAGGGGCAATGTTGAGTACCTTCGAGTGGGGCTTAAAGGTATGCATCCTAGCAAAGCAAGATGGATGGAGATTGGAGAAGTGAGGGAGTTGTACCCTCACTTACTTGCAGGGTGATTCAGGATTTTGGAGGTCCAAAAGCTCTCCAATGGGGAGGAATGATCCAGGGGGTCATTCATCTTCAAAGTTACACTGATCCAATGTCAAAAGAAAAAAATGGTACAATGGTTATTATATAAAAACTTAACCATATACTATGCTATGGTCGGCATGAGCTGCTTTATGGTGAAAAAAACTAGCCTTAACATATGTTCCATGGGTCGTCACATGTCCCGAGAATGATAAACAGTGCACGGTCCAATGGTTCATTCGTTAACATTTGAGAATGGGTGCACGGTTAAGTTATAACATCAGGTGGTTATAGCATTGGGTGCGCGGTTAATGATAATAGCTGACGGTTCAACATTCCATACATTAACATTTGTGACACGGTGCGCAGTTAAGAGTTAGCTTCTGACGGTTTTTTGCACGGGCTAGTGTAACATCTGGCGGTTAGCTCATTGGGTGCACAATTTGTGTATAACATCTGGTGGTTATTGCAACGGTGCGACATTTGTGAAGTTTGGCGGGACAACATAACATTTGGCGGAATTTCCAGGTGGTGGATATCCATTATGTGGTGGGATAACAATACCAAATATGGTATAGTGGATAGTATATGTGATGTGTATAGTCTTGTTGCAACATTTTTGCGGATATGGAGCAGACTGTCACGTGGGATGGTTGTAACATTTAGCGGGATTTGCACTCAGATGTAATGTTTTGGTGAGGTTTTAAAAAAGTAACATATGGTTATTATAACCATAATATATTCTGTATATGCTAAAACGAGTAGAAAACGAGTCAAACCCGTGATCTATCCTCCCACTAAACACTTTAACAGCACGATTCAAGTCACATTTCCAGGAGGTTCAGCCTTGATTAGAGCACATAGCATCATTCTGTTGTTGTCAAAATCTCATAGGGATAGAACAAATGCACCAAAATCGGGTTTGAATGTGTGACCTGCAGCTTTATAACTAGGGGTTTCAGCCAGTACACATAGAGGGGGTTTTTTGCTGTAAAATATCCAGATGTTTTTATGTTAAGTCGAATGTACTCTGTTATATTTTGGCTTCTTTGCCTTTTGAAGGCCAATTTGTAATTTTCAAGAGAGGTATTCAAGGCTTTTGTCCAGCATTCTGTTCTACAGCTGCTGAAGTTGATTTTCAGAGATTCCAGAACCATTTGTACTATTTTGAATCTATTAATTGGGTCGGTACCCATTGGAGAAGGACCTGGAGACATAGCCCAGTGAAGGGGGTGAACTTCGTTATCAACTTCTGTTTGTGACTCTCACTTTTCTGTTTCTCTTTCTATTTTTCAGTTTGCTTTACATTTCAGTTTATAAGCATTCATTTCATTATATTGATGTTATTACATGTGTTAAGAAAAACTAATAAACGCATTCTTTAAAACTTTTTAATGCACTAAAGTTGAGATCCGACGGATCACGCAGTCCACCCTGTTGAATGTCATAAAGATCCCACACTTCGGAAGACACCAGGAAGTCAATGCTTCTATCAAGCTGCTACTATCATGTTACCATGGTGGCTACTTATGGCTAGACCACCGCATTACTATTGACCCAACGCTGATCCATAGGATCACAGGACTGAGTATGCAAGGACCCGACCCGCAGGACTTTTATCTAGGAAAATCCGTAGATCATGCACTAGCACAGAAAATCAAGGATACATATGGCGACGTTAAGAAGGGAACACGAGGATATAAGGTAGATTCCATATATATTGGCACAGTGCGCCTCACATGTCAACTAATAGTTGGAAAGTTAGTAAGGAAGAACCAACCTACGTAGGTTACCGGTTTTTTCATTGACCTCGCAGGGAAGTGCGCGGAAGGCCTACAGATGAACTGGGTGAAGTATCTAGTTAACCAGTTGGAACTAGATTGTCGAGAAGCACGGGATCAAGGTTATGAATTTCATTTCAGCTAGCTCCTGGTCCTCATTGCATTTATTGCCTGAGAGATGTCGGAAGGAGTGACCTTCCTCGACATAGAACCGTTCAAACCACTTGTCGCGAAGTTCGCTACCCTATGGTATTCAACTGATATGAACAAATAGTGGAAGTCGAATGTTTTGTTTTATACATACTACCTGTAGCTAAAACGAGCCTCGCATGACTCTGAACACCCTACATAGGTTCTGACCACTAATGAAGTTCGGCGTAGATCGACACTTTATCTACATTACAGCATGAGCAGACAAACATAAAGAGAAACTCCAGTCATATTACAAGCTCACAGAAGAAGACCTTTAGGAGAACACCAAGGAATGGTCCGCTGACCTTCTTATCCCCACCAACCTCGCAAATATATATGATATTGACATTCCATAAGACACTCATAAAGAATAGAATACACCTGAAACCAACAGACAGAAGAAGATTGAGGAGGTCCAAAACTTAAGCAGCACCTCAGGGAAGACTACTTCCATGTCACTTGACCGAGGGGGTGGTGACGAAGTAGAAGATGAATAGAGACTAAGCGAAGTAACACCGCCCAGAGATGAGGTTGACCCCTAAAACCTTCTTCCCAAAAGAAACCAAAAGCCACCATGACCAAGATGAAGACTATCCTCACCTCTGATGATATTGATTTCATCATAGCAGCCCTGAACGATGCTTCACTGGAGATAGCAAAGAAACAAGGAGTGAAGCGGGAAGAAATGTATGATAGGATTGAAGTCGATCTCTAAGGGGTACAACAGGCCCTTCATTCCAGCCGCGTAGTCTCCACTATGCCTCTTCCATCGAGAGAACCAGAGTTGGGAGATGAACCAACCCAACTCCACCGACTAGCTGATATAGTCGAAGCTTGCCTTCGACGAGCATAAGAGGAAACAGAACAAGCCACTCAGGATTTGAAGCAAGTGCAAGGAGTACTTGTAGAACAATGTCAAGCTGTAGAATAGGAAAATATTTCTCTCCAAGCAAATTTTGATGAAGAAAAATCACAGCTACAGCAAGGAAAAGAACAGTTGCTCACGGAGCAACTCAAAGTGAAAGAAGTGGTTATCATAGCACTTCATTTTGTGACAGTCGTAGAAATAAAGGTAGAGGACTGAGTCACGAAGCAAGTAGAGAAGCTCACAGAAGTTATCCAGCAGCTATAGCAACACATAGTAGACTTAGAGCTACGCGCAGTGCTCGAGACCCCACAGGATGTAAGGGATCAAAGAGAATCAATTGCTTGAATCACAGTTGAGAGAATAAAATCCCTTGCTATGGAATGTAAGAAACTTACTAATCATAGTGCCCAAACCTATGAACAACTCACTAAGAATCCATAACTGAAGGCATTGGACTCGCAGCTCCAAGAGGCGAAGTATCAGACCAAAATGATACAAGCACAGTTGAAGCCCCTGTCAGTTGTGGAAAGAATGAAGTGATCCCAAGAGTAGCTCACTTCCCAGTAGAAAATCCACACCCACGAGAGAAGAGTTATGGAAGCAACTTAGAGGCTCCAACCTGTAAAAGATAAGGCTTATCAATTGTTCACAGAGATCGAAGGTCGAGCAACAGAACTAGAGCAGGTTGTCACTGCAGTTGAACAGCACTTGGAGGGACTTGTCAATGATGCAATCATCCAAGAGTTCATTGAACAGGAGGCCAAGGCACAAAAGCAAGTCGAGGCATCTCGATCTATGCTCGAGGATTTTGAAGCAGAACTACCCAGATCAGAGTGACTCAAGATGAGTCACGGGTGAGTGTTGGGGGCATGTTGGCCCTTGACCAAGTTTTGGGATATCCTTGGTCAAGTTGACCTATTTTGGGACTTCGAAAGCATGTCGAAGGCGGAACGCAAGATGAAGCAGAGATCGCGGGATCTCGACCCCTTTTTGGGTCCTTTTTTGGATTTGGGATTATGTAACGGATATGGGATGTCGGCCCATGGGTTTACCCATGTTTAGGTCTATTTTGTAAACTATAAATAGATGTCTAGGCGATGTAGTGAGCATAAAATAAGAAGAGTTATGAATGGATAAGTGTTATATCTATGTGATCGAAGGATTGTAAGTGCTCTATGCATACTGTGTGAGACTTGCAGAGCTAAGTGCAATTCATTGTAAGAGGTTGTGGAAGGTTGTGTGCTTAGATCTACTTGGGGAAGGAGGATCTAGCGAGTTGCGCAGATCTCATGTCCTATGTGGAGTAGGGTTTTGAGGCTATGTGCATGTAACCTATTGAAGAAGCTAATAAAGAAGAAAATTTGGTGGACGTAGCCCCAAGGTGGGGGTGAACCACATATATGTTGTGTTTCTCTACTTTGTGCGATGTGTTGATGTGTTTATGTCTTTACTTGCTAAGTGCTTGATATAGATAGATAGATATGTTTATGCTTTGTGCTAATGTTGTATATGGATATAGATCTGACCTATGTGAATGTTCTTAGTGCTTGAATCTACTATATCTAGTATGCTTCTCTATGATGAGTGCTTAGATACATCAGATCTGAATGAATGATACGATGCTCCATTTTATATGCAGAGTAGATAGTGGTTAAATATTGATGAATTGTCAGTGATAATTGTTCTATTAAGTATTATAATCACAGATCGATGTCCTAGATAAGGTTGCAGACACCTAAGTCCTGCAACCACCCCTGACTCTACCTCGGGTGAGACTTCATCTGATTCGCAAGTGTTGTTGAAAGGGCCAGTAGTTAGGGTTTTGTTGGTGCTCTTTTGTAGCATTGAACCCTGGGTATGCCCCTGTGCCAACAATTCTTAGCATTCTTGATGTATCATCTTCTCGTTGTACTGTCATGCTCTCTTGAAGCTAATTCTGATTGAAAAGGTTATATTATATAAATTAATATGTTCTTGGCATGGATTTGACCTCTCCTTTGTGTCATACTAACTTTGTCTCATCATCTTTTGTGTTTTTAAAATTATGGGGCCTACTCTTTCTCTCTCAAGTCATCCATTGTTAGTGTTTCCATTCTCAAAATTTTATGTTTATATACCTCTCTGTAGAGATCCTGACTTTTCTTAGTGTGTCACCATTTTTTATTCCAAACATCACAACCTCCCTTTTTCTTGTAAAACCTTCTCTCCAAGAAAATGGGACCCCTCTTGTATTCTATGAGAAATTCTTGGTTTGGAAAGTTTCCTCAATGATGATCTTGGTTTATCTTTCTCCTAGCAGGTCATCTTATTTTAGATTCAGTTTGGGTTGAAAATTTTGTTCCAATACTTAGATAAATCTCTGGAACCCATTTTGGATATCAGACGAGTTAATTTTAACTCCTCCAATATATACCAGAGGAGTTCCTCTAAATATATCTAGTGTATGTTGGAGGACTTTCCCCGAAGTCTTCTAAAGCACTAAATTAATAGTCAGCAAATTTAATGCTAACTCCTTTGGTGGAACCAGAGGAGTTCCTCAAACTTGTATTGCCACACCAATTTCACTCACCAGGCGAGTTAAGAATAACTCCTCTAGTCCACATTGAAGGACATCCCATCATCTCTTCCAAAATACATCAGTGCACTTTGTGTTAATGCTTCCAACTTACACCAGAGAATTTCACATCATTTACTTTGGTAACATTGGAGTACATCCTCAAAACTATTCCAAAGAGAGAAGGTGAAACCACCAAAAAATGCATTAAACCTCTGGTCCAAACCAGAGGTCTTCTCATCATTTTCTCTTATGTACCCGAAGCACTTCCAATTAATTCCTTTGGTACACCGAAGGATTTTTTGTCAATTTATCTAGCGTATACTGGGAGAATTTATTCCATTACCTTTGGTGCGAACTACATTACTTCCCAATATATCTTCCAGTAAAACTTGAATACAACCTCGATGACCTCATAATGTGCACCCTCACTATGAAAAGGGTCGTCCATCCCTCTTTTGATCATTCCTACCATCATCAAGAGAAAAGGGAGAGTGCTAAGTTATTGCAACCTTAGGAGTTCTCACCCTCACCTCAATGGTTATACATGTTTCATCACTCAACCTTCAGGTATACCCTAAATCCCTTCCTGACAATTATTTCTATATTTAAGAATTAGGGTTAGGGTTTTTTAAGGTCAGGGTTTATTTCTACCAGTCGAGGTTGTCATTTATTTTGTTCATCACCTCAGTTCCCCCTTCGCTAGTTGATATCTCTAATCCATAATCCACACCATACACTGACCTATAATTTCACCACCCCCTCCCCCCCCACGGAATTAATCTAGATTATACTGAGAACAAAACGGGACAAAAACAAAAATACAGTAGAGAACACAGAAATGCAATGAAACCCAACTTTTATTAATGAATAAGATAGAAAAACATCGTAGAACACAAACTGGAAAAATGGGGTAGCTTATCTCTGAAAAGAAACATATGTTGGCTACACTTCATTCGCAACAACCTTTACATCACACTCCATTGCATGCTTAAAGGGCTCGCCTCACCTCAATTATATATAAGAGAGTGAGAGGAGAACAATTCCCATGATGCATGTGGGATAAATTGGTCTATGTTTATAAAATTCCATAGGGATGTAAAATACTAGAACTTCCTAGGTGGTCACCCATCCCAGTACTATTTTATCCCAAGTTTGCTTCACTGCGGAGTTCTAATGGGATTCGGTGCATTAATGCTATGTTGTAGGCATGTGCATAAGACCACTAGGAAATCATTACATGGTGTTTGTAATTAACAAATGAAGATGGAATTACATTCCATTCCCCATCAAAAGGGTGAATATCATGGTTTATCAAAACCATAGGCTCAAAATGTTGATTCATTGGAAAAGATGTATGGCCATTGAGATCCATCTGGACGATTCCTCCCCCCTTATGAATCAATGGTACCCATTGAATCAAGTTCTCTTAGGAGACGAGGAAACTTCTGTTGAACATGAGCCTTGGTGATTCGCTTTCCTTGTTGAAGTAAATGTCCTTCTTGTACTTTTCCTATGGTAGGATGTCATGAACTTGTTGGAGGTGTTGGATTCATTCAATAGATGTGCCATCATGATCTGCCTCGGTATGGGTGTGGGAGGTCTCTATCGATGAAGATGCAACAAGAAGAGATATATCAATGGGGGCTAATGGTTGAAACCCCAAGCACACATTAAAAGGGTCATGTCCAATAGAGATATGTTGAAAATATGGAAAACTCTCATTCTCTTCATGCTCCTCTATAATCTTGTCGACCTACTTTTGTTGGTTAGAAACATCTTGGGTCGAGGATGTAGTGGTCGCAATGACCTTTTGTTCACTGTCTGACTGGATCGTGAAGAGGGAAAACTTGGTGTTGTAATAGATTACTTTGCAACATTATTTTTCTGAGATAAATGAAGTGGTAGTAGTCGGAGCTACCTCTAGTACCCTGTAGAGATGACCTCCCATAGTAACAATGACACTATGAGGTAGAGACTCATAGACAGCATGATGTTTCCACATATATGTTTGTCCTAAAATAACATCACAGACTTCAAGTGGGGAAACATCATACAATACCTCATCCTTGAAGGGCTTGATGTCATAGGATAGATGACACTATTGGCTAACACGAATGTCTCATCCCCGACTCAACCATCTGATCGTGTATGGTTGGGGGTGTGGAATCATTGGAAACTTCAATATCTTGACAACTGTGGTTGATATCAAGTTATTTTGACTCCCATTGTCAACAATGAAATGAAGTGGGGTCCCATTTACCCACATCTGGGAGTGGAAGAGGCACTCCCCCCCCTCAATCTCCTTTGATTCTTCTAGTTGTATTGTTGTGGTCATGATGCTAGTAGTGGGTTATGCATCGATAATCAGTTTCCCTTTATGGTTCTATGAATCAAAGTCTAAGTTAGGTTTTGAATATTTTTCTTTGAGCTTGGCCATCGATGACTGTCTCCAGCGACATTCATCGGTGTTGTGCCAGGGGATTTTGTTGAACTCGCACCACTTTCTAGTGTCTTTCTTAAAATTATCGTTACCCTTATTTTCCTGCATCGTGCACTGGATCTCTTGAGGTTGGCCTTCCTTACTTATTTTTCCTTCGTTCTATGAGTTAAGGTTTCCTTTTCCATGCTTCTATTGTGGTGTATTTTCAAACCTGAACTCCCGCTTATTATGTTTCTTGAGTTTTTGCTCGATTTTCATTGCATATTGATACAAATCTCCCAATGAGGAGATGTCCAAGAAATCCATCTCTATTTGTATGTACCTATGCAGGCCACTGCAATACTTAAAAACCAAGTGTCACTCAGATTCTTTGATACCCATCTTTGAGAGCAAGGTATGAAATATGTTAGTGTACTCCCACACCGTCTGGTCTCTTTTATGATGAAGAGTCATCCATATCATGTATTGGTCATCATAGTTTCCAACAAGGTAGAACTCCTCCTTTAGGGAATATACAAAGGTCTCCCAAGTGGGTTCTCTCCTTAATGGTGTAGATTCATCCGCAGTGTACCTCTCCTAGTAACATTACCACCAAGCTTTGACATGGGGATGACTTTAAGGAGCATGAAGCTAATCTTTTCACTATCGGAAAATTTTTGGATAGAGTAATAACCTTCTAGAAGATTCAACCATTTTTCTAGAGCATTTGCATCTATCTAGCCTTCAAATAAGGGGATATCAAAATTGACTTGTACCTTGAAGGGTGTTTCACCTCCAAAATGGTTGCTTGTCGAAGATGCCTCGGCCACCACCATCGGTAGTCTTCGAAGGATTTGAGCAAAGTTTTTCATCATCTCATTCTTTTTCATGGGAGGGATTCCTCAAGAAATGTCTTGAAAGGATATCCTGCTCTTTCATCTCTCTTTTTTTCCACCATGGGAGGTCACTTGGGTTGGTGAGAATGGTTATCCTCAAGATAAAATAGCTCAAGACCCAACTCCCTATACCCTGACCTCGTCAAGGACATGCACTGAGAAACGACAAGAAGCATACTACTATGATACCATTGATCTGGATTATGTTGAGAAATAAACAGGACAAAAACAAAATATAGCAAAGAACACAGAAATACAATGAAACCCAACTTCTATTAATGAATAAGATATAAAAACATTGTGGAACACAAACTGGCAAAATGGGGTAGCTTATATCTGAAAAGAAAAAGTTGTTGGCTATGCTTCATTCGCAACAAGTTTTACATCACAATCGATTGCATGTTTGAAGGGCCTCCTTCACCTCAATTATATATGAGAGAGTGAGAAGAGAATAATTCTCATGATGCATGTGGGATGAATTGGTCTAATTTTATAAAATTCCATAGTCATGTAAAATACTAGGACTTCCCAGGAGATCACCCATCCCAGTACTACTCTATCTCGAATGCGCTTAATTGCGGAGTTCTATTGGGATTTGGTTCATTAACTCTATGTTGTATGCATGTACATAAGACCACTAGGAAATAATTACATGATGTTTGTAATTAAAAAATGAAGATGGAATTACATTACATTTCCCATCCACGGGGTGAATATCATGGTTTATCAAAACCATAGGCTCGAAATGTTGATTCAGTGGAAAAGGTGGATGGCCACCGAGATATGTTTGGATCAGGAATTGACTCCATCCATCACTTTCCCTAAATGGCACCCTACCTTGGAATCGCCTAACTTTTCATCTAGTATTGAACCACCCTTGGTCGATGCCTCTTAGGAAAAAATTCCATGTCAATTCCCACTCCTTCCTTGCACAAGGGATACAATGATTTCAAAGTCACCACTTATTGGATTGAAGCTATAATTCCATCATCGTTTCAAACATGCGAGAACATAAAAATCAAAATCCTAACCTCGACTCTTTCTACGATGAATTCTATTTCCTAAATCCATGTATCAGTCACTCGAGCCTCTGGCGCTCAAGCCCTAATCTCAATAAAAAAAAATCGATACTTCACCAATTTTTGCATGCCCTTTTTATTTTCATACAATTTCGTAATATTTTCTCCAGTACCTCTCAAGAGATTTACAATATTAACTCTATTATCACCAGAGGACTTTGTGTTATCTCCTCCGCTCTTCACCAAAGAACTTTGAAAAACCAACACCGGTGACAACCGGGGGAATTTGTGTGATCACCACCAGTTTCATCGGAGGACTTAATGGGATTGTCATCATTCCATCTGAAAGACTTTGTGTTATCGTCTCCCATCTTCACCAGAGAGCTCTGTGAGATTGGCACCAGGGTTCTTTGGAGCACTTAATATTAGTATCACCAGTCTATCTGAGGGACTTGGTAAGACCACTTATGGTTCTCTCTGGAGGAATTAACATTATAGTCATCGGTTCACCAGAGCACTTAATGTGATCCCCTCTGGTTGAACTGGAGGAATTTATAAAAACCTCAACGATATTCACCATATCACTTTACTCCAACATCTTTGGTACTAACCTCACAATTCCAGAGAAGTTAACACCAACTCCTCATACCTTTCGGCAAGCTTACCACAAACTAATTTAGAATGTACTCTTTCCCACCAGTGCGCTTGAAAAATTTACTTTCGGTTCAACCGGAGGATTTACCATGAATTGTTCTAATACACATTGAAGTAGTTCACATGAACTAATACGGATTTATTTCCTCCTCCATTAACTAATATGATATTCAGTTGCACCAACCTGCCTAGATTCTTCACTTGATTCCTCACCAAAACCTAAACTCTTGTAATGTCACCAATCATCCTATCATCTCTAGACGATGATATCCCACCCAACATCGATACAAGTGAATCTTTGGGTACTTGAAACATGGGTGTAAATAGGAAAATTTGTTCTTCGTGCTTATCTCTTATATGTTTACATCTCTTGATATGATCACACTTATTTTCTCACTTGGTTTTATCTTTGGGATAATGAAGACTGTGTGTTTCATGTTCAGAAATGTCTCCACAGAAGAAGGTAATGAGCAAGACACCTTCCATAGAGGCCTCCAGGAGTGGCAGCGAGCATGAAGATGAACCTGACACCTCGGGTTAAATTTATGATGGCACAGTGGTACTCCTAGAAAAGGGAGGAGACTCGCTCAAATATGGCAATGTCTTTCAAATGTTCAAAAAAAAAAATTTCATCATTTATGATAAATACCAAGATGAGCTTAAAGTTTTCAGGAACATCAGAAAATCAGGAATACACATAGTAGTATCCTACGCTACATTGTTTCCTTATGTAGATGCCAATGCTTGGATTCTCAAGCATGTATATTTGGAGAAAAAGTGCCTATGCAATTCTAGGGGGGAGCCCATAGCTTCATTCCATCCATTCGTTTTGGAAAAAATTTACCATCTAGAGAAGGGAACCCGGAAGTTAGATGATGAAATTCTCAGTGGATTCAAGTGCACGGTAAAATAATTTTTCTACATCCGGTACAAACCAAATAAATAATTCAAACATAGATCGACCATTGGGTACCCCACCACCACACTAAGGAATCCATATCGTTGCATCTTGGATATGCTCTACAAATTGTATGGAGAGCTATATGCTTCCAAATTTCCTCTGTCATACATTCCCCTAATCTACTATTGCATAGATGAAGGGTAATCATTCAACTAGGCTGACATCTTGACCGCAAACTTAACAGAGTCTACCCCAGTCATCAAAAAATTTGAGCCCGAAACATTTATGAATTTTCACATTTCCTCATACCTATTGGATATCATGTGAGTAGTGCACCAATATCCTAATATGGGTTGTGAATGGTATCTGACAGACCCGGTCATCCACAACTACTGGAAATTTCTCTGGGAGCACAAATATAGGGTAGAGTACCACAAGATATGTTACCACTTCCTGGCCCCATTATGTGAATTCATTTTCTACACACCAGCCCCGTGCATGACTGACAATGAATTAGAAGTAATCATAAGGATAGGGGACTGGTACTTAATGGATCATGGCACATACATCAGAATATATGAAGCCACCAAATATCCACATATGCTCCCTAGATTTATCCCAGACAAGTTGGTGCTCTAGAAAGTGGTTTAACAAATAGTGATCAATGGAGTTGGGGCATTTCTCTACCCAGACAAGAAATTTATTTGTCTCCCGCTCCCATTATGGATCGGCTCCTACTTTTTCATGACCACCAAGTAAGATCGGGATGAAGTGGATATGTTACTATTGTATCACTTTGGAGAAGATAAATTCAGAAGGCATGACCTAAATAAATTGGTCAATGAGCATTGTAATAATTATAGCACCCCATTGGAATACACTTCATCCACATGGGAGGAAGAGGAATTCCATTGTGGCACTAGGACATGTGATGAGGTCATTTCTAGGATATAATGCAAGCCTTTAGGGAGAATCATGGATGAAGAAATAACTCGTGAGGAAGCTCAAAAGAAAGAACAAGAACAAGAAGCAACAAAGTAATCTACTACAACCACATTTGTGCATCCCAGATCAATGGACGAAGAAGAAATGGCGGGGAACAAAAAAAAATAAAGAAGGAAATGGTCCACCAAAAGAAGGAAGATGTCGTAGAAAATAAAAGGAAAATAGATGAATCCAGATCTAAGTAAAAAATTTATGTGTAAGTAGCTAAGTAGAAGCAGAAGAAAAGGAGGCTTTTGAGAAAGAAGTTGAACAAAAGGAAATACTTGAAATAGCTACAGAAGATGCAGCAACAGCGGTAGAAGAAGCATAGAAAGTAGAAAAGGAGGTTGCAGATAAGGAAGTTAAGGGAGAACAGTGTAAGAAATATGAAGAAGCTCAAAACAATGATGCATCTTTGATGGAAATCGATATCCCATAGATATCAACAAGAGCTACCAGCAGTCACACATAGTTCGGAAAGCTCGATCTTGTGCTTCTCACCACATACAAACCATGTAGGGTTCCCAATCTGAAGAAGTTCAAATATGATAAGTTCATGGACATAATTATACCTGAGAAAATGAGGAAAGTTCATGTCATGGGAGGCAGACCAATATTATTCCTCACACAGACCATGGTAATAGAAAATGTTAGTGAGGATCCAATCTTCGTAGCCTATGTTGGCACCTCTTTCACTATAGAGACAAAACATAACACAAAGAACTTATACTACCAAAATATAGAGAAAGATGATAGAATATAAGAGCTAGAAGAATAGCTCAAGCAGGTGAAGATAGATGAGGGAAACCTAAAAGAGTTCAAGGAAATTGCAGAGAAATTCAAGGCTGAACTAGAGGAATTCATCACATACATGTATTCCCATCTGCACCTCTTTCAACAGATGGCATCCACTATTATAGAATAGCATAGTCAAGTACAGGCCAAGAAAACTTGGTTCATCGAAATAAGGGAAGGTTTAGGCGACATTGATAGATGGATGTTTGAAAACCCAAATGCATCGGTCGAGCTCCCTCGCCCATCAAGAATAGAAAGGAAGATTGATTACGCTTCCTTGAACCATTGTCAGCAAGCTAGGCAGAGATCAGACAAAGAGATGAATATCTCAATGGGAATATGTGCACAACTAAACAAGGTAGCACAAGTTTTAATAAGGAAGTGTTGTCTCCCTCATCTAGAAGAGCTCGGAAAGACCCTCATAATGGAGAAACTTTCTCTAGAAAATCTAGTAGAGCATAAGTCATAGGAGAGATATAACTAAATCTTCCACAAAGGTGACGATGGAATTGATAGAGAAAAATATTATACATCCCACCAAATTCCACACAATGATCTATGAGTTCATGGATACCTTAGAAAAAGACATGCAAACTCTCAATGAAAAAACAGCCATGCATGAAGCAGCTCTTGAGGAACTGCCTTACCGAAGGATCATATCTTTCTATGACCAGTTAGAAATGTGGATAACTTACAATAGGGACAACTATCCATCAATAAGATGAAAAAACACATTTGAATTTGTTGAAAACTAAATGTTATTTTGTATTTTTTCCAACTATCCTCAGTTTCATCCCCGTTCTCATGCATGTCAATAGTTAGTCGGGGGGGAGTTGAACGGTTTTGTAATCGCTTCTTGAGGAATGCAAGAAATCCTTTTTGGCAGTTAGTAGTAGTTGTATAAATAAAAGAAGAATCCCATTTTGTAGGGGATCTTCAAGCGTTGTACACACTCAAGAAACTATTTTTAGAGATAGTATTGTGTTAACTAATATTGATAAATCTTCAGGGGAAATTTTGATAGAGAGAACATTTTTTTGTAAATGGTGGCTAGTTGTCAACTATTTTTCAGCATATTATTTACTGTTTACAATGTGTTTTAAGAACTTATTGTTTCACATAGACTATTCTTAAAGAAATTGTTATTGTTTCTAACTGTTGTGTTATTATTTATCATGTTTATGTCCTAAGAATATGATTTGTTAATGTATGCAGTAATATGACTTAGATTATTCTAGTTATACATTTGTATACATGTGTTATCTAGTTTTTCATCTTCATAACAGCTATCTAATTGGATTATTTTTCATAGTTTAGTTTCATTCCATCTCATTCGGTTACGATATTTTTCTCCTAGCTAGGATAGGATAGGTTAGAGTAGATTAGATTTATTTTATGCTTTTAAATATTCTTCATATACATCTTCATTTTCATAACCATCCAACCATTCACCCTCATAACCAATAATGGAATTCAGTCCAGATTATGAATAGGTCTCCTAAGCCAAACAATGCATAGTCTAATCGAGACTGTATCCCATGGAGTACCCCTTACCTTTTCAGGGAATTTATGCCCCATCAAAACCCTCTCTCTCTCTCTCTCTCACACACACACACACACACACACATACTCCTTTATCCCCCTCCCTCCATCTCCCCCACTCTCCCTCCCCTTTCTATATTTACCTCTTTCTACCCCCCTTCCCTCTATTCCCCCCCCTTCCTATCACTATCTCCCTCTACCCCCCCTCTTTCCCTCCCTCTCACACTCTTAAATACCCCTTATCTACCCCCCTCTCACACTCTCACACGCTCTCTATGTACCCCCATCCTTACTCTCTCTCTCTTCCTCGCTCCCTCTCACACTTTAAAACACTCCATCTCTTCCCTCTCTCTATATATTTATCTCTCACACACTCTCTCTATACCCCCATCCTCACTCTTTCTCTCCCCCTCCCTCCCACTATATCTCCTATCTCTCTCTCCTACATATATCATCCCTCTCCCACCTCTATATCTCTCTCCCCCATCTCTCTCTCCCATATACCCTCCCTCTCTCTCTTTCATCTAACCCTCCCTCTCTTTCTCATTGTATCCCCCTCCCTTTATATCCCCCACTCTCCCCCCCTTTCTCTATTTTCCTCTATCTACCCCCCTTCGCTCAATATCCCCCCCCTTCCTCTCACTCTCTCTCTACACCCTATATTCCCTCTCTCTCCCCCCCTTCCTCTCACTCTCTCTCTACACCCTATATTCCCTCTCTCTCCCCCCTTCCTCTCACTCTCTCTCTACACCCCTCTTTATCTCCTTCTTCCTCACTCTCACACACTCTCATTTTCTTCCTGTCTTCCCCTCTCACACTCTCACACACACMCTCTCCCTMCCCCCATCCGCCCTCTCTCTCTCCCCCTCCCTCCCACTATCTCTACTATGTATATCCTACATATAACCCTCTCTTTCCCTCACTTTGTATCCCCCTTCCTCTCTATCCCCCAATATAACCCCMCCCCCTCTTTCTCTCTTTAACTCTCTCTACCCCCTTCCCTCTCTCTCTCTCCCATCCCTCTCTCTCTTGCATCTAACCCTCCCTCTCTTTCCCCCAATCTCCCCCCATTTCTATTTTTTCCTCTATCTACCCCCCTTCCCTCTCTCCCCCCCTTCCTCTCACTCTCTCTCTCTCTCTACCCCCCGTCTTTGTCTCTCTCTCTCACTCACACACGCTCTCTTTTTCTTCCTCTCTCACCCTCTCACACTCTCTGTCTTCCTCTCTCTCTACCCCCCGTCTTTGTCTTCCTCTCTCTACCTCTCACACTCACATACACTCTCTCCCTACCCCCCTTTATGTCTTCCTCTCTCTCCCTCTCAAACTCTCACTCACTATAGCAAGTTTGGTACATCGCAAGGAAATAAATCGCCTTGACCTAGACATGGAAATATCTAGACCTAGACCCAGGCATGGAAATACCTAGACCTAGACATGGAAATACCTAGACATGTAAATACCTAGAACATGACCTAAACCTATATGATTATCATGACCATGACCTAGACCATGACCTAGACCTATGTGATGACCATGACCTAGGCCTATACCATGACCTAGAGATAGACCTAGACCATAACCTAGACCTACACAATGACCTATACCATGACCTAAACCTATAGCATGACCTAGAACTAGAGCTAGACCATGACCTAAAGCTATACATAGACCATGACCTAGGCCCCCCTAGCTCCATCTAATGCTAGTCATAACCTATACCTGACCCTTAACACCCTCCACACCCGAGCCCTAAGTGCATTATGCCTATACTTCTTGTTGAAGGACCCACAACCCTTTCACCTCCATCTGGGTGCTCTACCCATTTCTCTATACTTCAAAACACTTTTAATATTAATCCCTTAGGTCCTACTTGTCCCCAAACCCCTATACATATTTATTCATAAATTTATTTTGGCTACAAGAAATGTTGTATATGTTTCATAAAGAGAGCACACGTGCTCCTGTGACTAGAAATAAATGAGGTTGAGTGTGATTGGTGTTCATCCTTGTTCAACAGGGACGTGTGCGTGTTACTAGAATGTGTGTGAGCTTTAGGGGGCATGCATTCTAGGAATTCATGCACATTCATGTTGGGAATTTATATGTGCCAAGAAAACTCATCAACCTCATTTATCCAAAAAACTTTAACAAGATCTAAATTTGCATGCAAAAATAGAAACAATAGATAGGTTTTTGTTCTTTTTGTCTTTTTGGAAAGTAAACTTGTGTCTTCTTGTGAAATTGGTAGACAAATTTGTGCAATTGTAAGACAATTGTTTGTGGAAAGAAAACATGTTTCTTCTTGTTTAATTGGTATACAATTTTGTGCAATTGGAAGAAAATTGTTAGTGGAATGCAAAGTTGTGTCTTCTTGTGTATTTGGTAGACAAATTTGTTCAATTGGAAGAAAATTGTTTGTGGAAATATTGTTTGTGTCTTCTTGTGTAATACCAAGACAAATCTATGTAATTAGAATACAATTTTTATTGGAAAGAAAACTTGGTGTGGTGTGCATGGAAGTCATCTTTTCTCTTTAAACATGGGGAACCTATGGAATTAAAGTAGAAAGTCTTCAAGGATGTTGGTTGTGGAGCCTTATTATCTTCATAATTCATATGCAGGTCAAAGAGACTGTAGGATACAAAATTCTTGGCCCCTTGAGGGGGGGGAATTTTTATTTTTATGAAATTCAAATATTGTAATTTCATAGTCAATATGGATCATTCATTATATGGTCGCAGATATGACAGTAGAAGTTATGTTAGGGTTTTTTTCCCTAGAAGGAACCCCTCTTTTATGAGGATTTGTATTGTAGTTGTGTGTGTAGTAAAGTGAATATTGTATTTTGAGTGAAGATACTATGATAGAAATAAGAGGAAGTTATAGAAGGTGTGTTGTTGGTTGTATCCCTTCATTTGTTGGATAATAAAAAGGAAGGACCTCGCAATTTCTCCGGTGGACGTAGACCACATTGGGTGAACCATGTATATTTGTGTCTCTATTGTATTGTGTATATTTTGTGTTTTATTTCTACATTTTTTTTATTGTATTGCTACGCAATCATGCTTTTTTAACAACTGGTATCATATCCAAACGTAACTCATAGGAAAAGAGAGTTCCTGGTTCGAGTGGGAGCAATGGATGAACATGGAAATTTTAGGGTCGAGAAATTTAACAACCAAAACTACCAACTATGGAAGATGCAAATGGAAAATTGTTTATGTCAGAAGGATCTATTCCTACCATTGGTTGGAATAGAAAATAAGTCGACAACCATGACGGATGAAGAATGGGAGGTTCTTGACATAAAGTCACTAGGAATGGTACGATTGTTCCTAGCAGCGTCGGTGGATTTCAATATTTCAAAAGAAAAAACAACGGAGGGTATGATGAAGGCATTGTCTATACTATATGAAAAACCCTCGACCTCCAACAAGGTATTTCTAATAAAGTGATTATTTAATATGAAGATGTCATAAGGTGGGTATGTTGCAAATCATTTAAATGAATTTAATACAAATACTAATCAGCTAAGTTCTATAAAAGTGACCTTTGATGATGAGGTTGGACTCTTCTGATCTTGTGCGCATTGCCAGAAAGATGAAACATCTTGGTCATGGATATAAGTAACTATGTCTCTGGTTCAATCACTCTGAAATTCTATTATGTTATTGGTGTTATCCTTAGAAAGGAAATGAGACGAAAAAGCACACGTGAGACATCAGGTAATGTGTTGACCATGGAGAACAGGGGAAGACAAAAGGAAAGAGGAAAGATTCTAGGGAATAATGGGAATTCTAGGAAGGGCAAATCAAAATCTAGAATGGAAAATATAGAGTGTTGGAATTTCAAGAAGAAAGGACATCTGAAAAAATATTGCAGAGCTCCAAAGAAACAAAGAGATGGATAGTAGGAGAAAAATTAGGAAGTGAATGTAACAGGTGATGTGTTACAAGATGATTTGATTCTTTCTTTAGATAATACTACTGATTCTTGGGTAGTATATGTAGGGGCTTCATTTCATGCCACGCCCCATAGGAAATATTTTCAATATTATGTTCAAGGTGATTTTGGACAGGTTTATTTGGGTGGTGATGAACCATGCCAAATTGTCAAAATGGGTAAGGTAAAAATAAAGAAAAAGAATGGAATCCAATGGTTACTGAAAGATGTGAGATACATACCATATACAATAATAAATCTAATTTCAATAGGGCATTTGGAAAGTGAAGGTTTTGTATCTATATTTATAGATAAGGTGTGGAAGGTCACTAAAGGATCACTAGTAATGGAAAAAGGAGAGAAGGTAGGTACATTGTATTTATCTATTGTTAATGCAGACACTTCTATATATTTAGCTTATATATGAGTGGATACAGCACTGTGGAATCATAGTATTTAACACATGAGTGAGAAGGGGATGTAGATACTTCACAAAAGGAATTTGTTTCCAGATCTTAAAAAAGTTGATTTGGATTTATGTGAGCACTGTGTTTATGGAAAATAGAAGAGAGTTGTATTTCTCAGATTTGGAAAAGAAAAGAAGAGTAAAAAGTTGACCTTGTGCATATAGATGTATGGGGACCAGCTCAGGTATCATATCTTGGTGGATCTTATTACTATGTTACTTTTATTGATGATGCAACTAGGAAAACTAGGTTTTATTGTATTCGACAAAAATATGATGTTTTTGATACTTTTAAGAAATGGAAATATTTGGTTGAGAATGAGATAGGAAAAAGGTTGAAGTGTCTCGGTTTGGATAATGGATAATGGAGGTGAATACTGCAACAAGGAGTTTGATAATTATTGTTCATACCATGGTATTCATAGAGAGAAAATAGTTCTAAGAACACCACAAGAAAATGGTGTGTGAGAAAGGATGAACATGACAATCATGGAACGTGCAAGGAGTATGAGATTGCATGTTGGGTTTCTCTTACAATTCTGGGAAGATGTTGTAGATACAGTTGTTTACTTAATAAATAGAGGACCTTCTATCTCTTTGGATGGTTGAATTCCAAAGAATGAATGGACAGGTAAAAAGGTAAACTATTCATTTCTGAAGACTTTCGGTTGTGAAGCATTTGTGCATATTGATAAAGAAAATAAGACAAATATTGAAGCAAAATCCAAGAACAGTACATTTATTGGATACGGTGTTAATGATTTTGGATTATGGGATTATGAAAATAAAAAAAATCATTAGGAGTAGATATGTCATATTCAATGACAAGGTCATGTACAAAGATCAGATGCAGGGAAAGAAACAAGAAAAAGAAAAACCAGAATACACAGTGCTTGATTAGATCACTGGAAACAAAATTCCAAGGGTACCAGAAAATCAAAATGTACAACAACAGGAGCAGTAGGTACCTCAAAATCTTGCAAGTGTTGTTAGAAGATCTACCAGGTTAAGTAGACCCCTTGAACAATACTCTCCTTCATTGTATTATTTATTGTTGACTGATTTTGATGAACCAGAAATTTATGAAGAGGCAATGTAGGTAGACACTAAAAACAAGTGGGAGAAAGGCATGAAAGAGGAAATGGATTCCTTGGTAAATAACCAGACTTGGGACTTGGTACAGTTTCCTACGGGAAAAAGAGAATTTCAGAATAAATGGGTTTATAGGTTGACGGAAGAAGATGTTGGAAAAAAGTGGTACAAGGCTATATTTGTTGTAAATGGGTTTGCACATAAGAAAGGTATATATGTTGATGAAATATTTTCTCCTATTTTTAAAATGACTTCGATTAGGACCATTTTAAGTCTTGTGGTAGTAGAATATTTGCATCTTGAACAGTTAGAAGTAAAACATATTTTCTACATGGGGATTTGGATGAAGATATTTATATGCAACAACCACAGGGGTATGAGGTCAAAGGGAAGGAGAATTTGGTATGAATTTTGAAGAATATCCTGTATGGCCTAAAGAAAGCTCCAAGGCAGTGGTATTTGAAGTTTGATAGGTTTATGACAGAACAAGGTTATAGTAGATGTCATTCTAATCATTGTGTTTATTTTAAGAGGATAGAAAAAAGATGTTATATTATATTTTTATTGTATGTAGATGACATGCTTGTTGCAGGGTCTAATATGCAGGATATAAATTTTATCAAGAAGAAATTAGCTAATTCATTTGTGATAAAGGATTTGGGTGTTGCAAATAAAATCCTTGGTATGAGAATAACAAGAGACGGGAAAAATAAAAAATTGACATTGTCTCAAGGTGAGTACATGGAGAAGGTGTTGGAGAGGTTTAGAATGCATAATGCAAAACTAGTTAGTACATCTTTAGCCATTCATTTCAAATTAACCAAGGAAATGTGTCCCAAGACACAGGAATAGATAAATACATGTCTAGGGTCCCTTATTCATCATCATCCAGCAGCTTGATGTATGTGATGGTGCGCACAAGACCATATATTGCACATGCAGTGGGAGTTGTGAGCAGGTATATGAACAATCCAAGTAAAGAAAATTGGGAGGCAGTTAAGTGGATTCTCAGGTATTTCAGAGGTACTAGTAATCATGCATTATGTTTTGGAGGTTCAAACATTGTTCTACAGGTATATGTTGATTCAAATATGGCATGTGATAAAGATAGCAGGAGGAGCACCACAGGGTATGTGTTTACTATAGGTAGAACAACATTAAGTTGGATTTTGAAACTGCAAAAGGTTGTTTCACTTTCAACAACGGAAGTAGAGTATGTTGCTACTACAGAGGCTAGTAAAGAAATGATTTGGTTACAAAGGTTTATGGAGGAATTGGAAAAAAAGTAAGAGAATAACAAGTTGTACTGTGACAGTGAGAGTTCCATTCATATTGCAAAGAACGCATCCTTCCATTCTAAGAATAAGCATATATAGCTCAAGTACCATTTCATACAATCTGTATTGGAAGATAGACAATTGAAGTTGGAAAAGATAAATACTAGCCAGAATCCTATAGACATGTTAACAAAGGTAGTAACCAGGGAGAAACTAAGTTCCTATTTATTTTTAGTTGGCCTTCAAGTATGAAGGTGAAGATGAGAAATTTTCCAGGTCCAAGGTGGATCATATTCCAGTAGGTACAATAGTAGTGGAGTTGTTGTGATCAGTCTCCAAGTGGGAGATTGTTGGTTGTGGATCCTAATTATCTTCCTATTTCATATGTAGGTCAAAGAGACTGTAATATACATAATTCACCCCCCCCCATCCTTGAGGGGGCTGAAACTTTTGTTTATGCAAGTCAAATATTAGTCAATATGGATCGTTCATTATAAGGTCGCAGATCTGACGGTAGAATTCATGTTAGGGTTTTTTCCCTAGAAGGAAACCCTCTTTTATGAGGAATTGTATTGCAGATATGTGCATAGTAGAGTGAATATTGTATTATGAGTGAAGATACTTTGAGAGAAAGAAGAGGAAGTTACATCGGGTGTGTTGTAGGTTGTATCCCTTCATTTGATGGATAATAAAAAGCAACGACCTAGAAAATTGTTTGGTGGACGTAGCCCACACTGGGTGAACCACGTATATTTGTGTCTCTATTGTATTGTGTATCTTTTGTGTTTTATTTCCACATTTTTTTTATTTTATTTCTCCGTGATCTTGTTTTTCTAACAAAGGAAATAAAAACCCATTGAAAAGTTAAATGAAGAAAGAGAAAAGGAAAGATTAGGTATGTCAAAATGAATGCTTTTAGCAGAGGGAAATCCAATTTCTAGCGGAATAGTTGTCATTTTTGTTTCTCCTCCATCAACACAAGAAAAGCATAGGATTTCAGTAGAGACCAATCCAGTTCAAACTTTTATTGAACCTCCAATCACTATGTCATAAAGACTAGTTGTTGTGGATGACCAGATGGTGGAGGATTTGCTTGGAGCCGATTATACAATGGATGAAATTAGAGAGGAAATTGGTGCATAGACTTCTGGTGAAGACGTTCCTATGGTGCAACCTCTTCTTGGACAGTCAGGAATTCTAGAAACTATTCATGGGCATGTCCACTCTCATCCCAGAATTGATCCTCTAGTGATTGAAGGGGAAATATATGCTACGTTGTTAACTCCATAGTAGGAAGGTCAATAGTGCTAGAATACGGTTTCATTATCCCTACCTAGATTGAGAAATGTTTGGTGAAGAAATCCTAAATGCATTCAAGTGGATGAAAGTGGTCTAACATCACTTGAAGGTAAGTTACCTAACCAGACTATTCGTTATCATTCTTATAAAATCATTAAATAATATTTTGAACCAAAATATGATGTTAAATTTCAATTATTTTTGGCTTTGTTAAAATATAGAAGTTTGATCGTTGTTAGGAGAATTTTAGGCATTAAAACAGTCAAAATTTTAGAAACAAGTCATCATATTGTTAGAAACCTTATGGATGATTTTCAAAAAATTGGTAAGAAATATCGTTCTAAAGACTGTAATGTATCCCGACGTGTCTTGTCACAATCAATTGTTAGCAAGATCACAAGAAAACATCATTTTCTCCAACAAATCTCTCATCTCATGAAATGAAATATAAAAACCCTTAGAAATTATTCTAATAGAGGAGATAGCCTCGACATAGGTGGCCCAACATATTTGTGGGACTTCATTGGTAGGATACCTCATTCTGACATGAATTTAATCAGAGCAGTTAAGGGACTAGTACAGGCTTTCTCGCATGAGAACACTAGGCCTTCTTTCAACCCAAAATATGTACTAAAATTGAGAAGGGGATCTAGGGACCATGAACCCCATATTAAACTTTGTCTTGACATGACACAGAAAAAATTATATAAGAGATTCAAGATAGTACATAGTGCACTTAACTTGGGCCAAATATATTTCTATAAATGTAAGCCTTGGTATGTTCGAATAAACACAATTTGAAACACATGTTGTATATATCACATTGAGTATGGTTATTATTATGACACACACACACACACACACACATATATATCATGTATTGTGAAACACCCTTGTGTAGGAATGCTCTATTATATTTTCACCATCATCACCTAGAGACTTCATAGCATCTTGTGTACAAGGAAAGAGGGTTATACATTCTATCAAAAATATTTCTTAGATGGGACATGCCCCAGGTGTGGTGGAATGGAATTACTAAGCAAGTGAATCCATGTGAGCAATGAGTATGAATTGGGGAGGAATGAGGTTGACTTACAAAGCTTTAAATATGTCACATATTATACTGATGGAGGACGGGAAGGAAAAAACATACAATCGGTGATTTCCCATGTACGAGTATGTGACTTCATCAAGGACTTCTTCGAAATACATGACAATATGTTCAGGATGTCCATGTGGCTCTATGGTAGGATGAGCATTTTAAAATATGTAGAGACATATTTTCCATTGGTATTATCTTATCAATGGTTGATTTTGACGAGAAATACACCCTTCAACTACAAAATGAGATTCAAAGACAATATTACCACTCAGAGAAGGTCAGCATAATTGTCCATATCACATACAGGCATGGGAGGGATAGTAATGAATAAAATAGAGTTATATTGAAGGAGTATCACTTCTACATAAGTGATGATCAGTGTCATGACTTAGCCTACGTAAAACATTTCTTTAATTTGTTTTACAATCAACTTAAGGAGAAGAATATGCATATGGGTCAACATTGGATTTGGTCAGATGGTTACGCGGGCCAGTTCAAAAATTCTCATGTATTTCAATGGTTGTGTATGTTGCACAAAAAACTCAAGGTACCACGTATTCAGAACTATTTTAAGTCTTGGCTTGCCTTGCCTTGCCTTGCCTTTCCTTTCCTTGCCTTTTCTTGAATTTCCTTGAATTTCCTTGCCTTTCCTTTCCTTTTATTTCCATGCCTTTCCTTACCTTTTCTTTCCTTGCTTACCTATCCTTTCCTTACCTTCCTTGACTTGTATTGGCTTGCCTTGTCTTTCCTTGGATTTCCTTGGCTTGACTTGGCTTTCCTTGGCTTTCCTTTCCTTCCCTTTCCTTGTCTTTCCATGTCTTTCCTTTCCTTTCCTTGCTTTGACTTGTCTTTCCATGTCTAGCATTGTCTTTCCTTTGCTTTCCTATCCTTGCCTTTCCTTTGCTTGCATTTCCTTGCCTTACCTTTACTTTCGTTGCCTTGTCTTGTCTTTCCTTGTCTGAACTTGTCTTTCCTTGTCTTTCCTAGCCTTGCCATCCCATGTTCTTTCTTTCCATGTCTAGCCTTGCCTAAACTTTCCTTGCCTTTACTTTCCTTGCCTTGTCTTGCCTTTCCTAGCCTTTCCTTACCTTTTTTTTCCTTTCCTTGCCTTACATTTCCTTTCCTTGCCTTGTCTTGCCTTTCCTTTTCTTTCCATGCCTTGTCTTTCCATGCCTTTCCTTGTATATATTTTCCTTGTCTTTCCTTGCCCTACCTTACAAGGTGCTAAATTGTCAAACATGTGCAATAAGCACTAGAAACATGATACAAATGATTCCATTGGAAAATTCTTAATGTGTAAATGGAATGATTGAAAAAATATTTCATATTTATGATTTATTGAAATTTTGTCTTCATTTTATGGTTGTTATGGTATTCTTGTATTTTTTGGTTCACTTTTGTTGTTACGGAACTATGTCTAGCCTTTCCTTGCCTTTCCTTGCCTTGTCTTGTCTTACATTGTCTTTCCTTTCCTTTCCTTTCCTTTCCTTTCCATGCCTTTCCTTTCCTTTCCTTGATTTGACTTTCCTTGCCATTTCTATATATGCCTTGCCTTTTCTTCCCTATCCTTTCATTGCCTTTGTTTTCCTTGCCTCACTTAGCAAAACCCTAGTTATGGAGATCCTCCAACAACCATTATTCCAGAAAACAGAATGACAGTATAGGGGTCACCCTAGTTGTAACCTGGTGTCAAGATTACAATGCAACTGATGGTTTGTCCATCTAAGGCCCAGTCAGATTTTTATCATGAGTTGCAACTCGCCTCCTCCAGCCTTTCAAGGACATGTTGGAAATTTGGTTTGGGGAATAAAATCCAAACCAAGTGGCATAATTGAGTTTTGTAATCTCCCGCACATTTTTTTGGCTAAGGTCCACACAACCACGCAACCCACAATTTCCTGGCACAATGTTCTTCAAAATAGACCACTTGTTCAGAAATTACATTGTGCCTCATGAGAAAAACCCTAGTTTTGGAGATCCTCCAACAACAACAAAAATCGGGAAAATAAATGACATTGGAGGGTTCACCCTAGTTGTAACCTATTGTCAGGAGTCTAATGCAATCGAAAGTTCATCCATCTGAAGCCCAGTTATATTATTATCCCGACTTGCAACTTGCCTCCTCAAGCCTTTCAGGGACATGTTGGCAATTTGGTCCAAGGGAATAAAATCCAAACTGAATGGAATAATCGAGTTCCAAGCTCTCACATGTATGTTTTTCCAAGTCCCATGCAACCATGCTACCCACAATATCTCAGCACTGTGTTCTTCAAAATCGACCACTTGTTCAGAAATTGCATTGTGCCTCATTGAGAAAAATACTAGTTCATGAGATCCTCCAACAAATTATTTTCTAAGAAATATAATGATAGTGGATGGGTCCCCCTAGTTGTAACATGGTTCCTTAAGTCCAATGCAACCAATGGTTTTTCCATATGAGGCACGGTTAGATTTTTATCGTGAGTTACAACTCGCCTCCTTAAGTCATTCAGGGACATGTTAGCGATTTGGTTTGGGGGCATAAAATCTATTCCAAGCGGAAAAATGAAGTTTCCTAAGCTCCCACATGTATTTTTTTCAAGGCCCACGGAACATGCTACCCACAATCTCCCGGTACAATGTTCTTCAAAATCGACCACTTGTTCAAAAATCCCATTGTGCCTCACTAAGAAAAACCCTATTTCCTAAGATCCTCCAAAAATCACTTTTCTGAGAAATAGAATGACAGTGAAGGGGTACCCATAGTTGTAACCCAGTGTTAAGAGTCCAATTCGATTGACAGTTCATCCATCTGAGGCCTGGTTAGAGTTTTATTGCGAGTTGCAACTCGCCTTCTCAAGCATTTCAAGGACATGTTGTCAATTTGGTCCTAGGGCATAAAATACAAACCGAGTGGTATAACTGATTTCTGTAAGATCCTGCACATTTTTTTGGCCAAGGCCCATGTGACCACGCTACCCAAAATCATCTGGCACAATGTTATTCAAAATCGGTCATTTTTCAGAAATTGCATTGTGCCTCATTGAGAAAAACCCTAGTTCCTAAGATCCTCCAAAAAACAAAATTCCAAGCAAGGGAATGATAGCGGAGGGATCCCCATAACTGTAAATTGGTGCCCCGATTCCAATACAATCGATGGTTCATCCATCTAAGGCCTGGTTAGAGTTTTACCATGAGTTGCAACTCGCCTCCTCAAGCCTTTCAAGGACATGTTGGCAATTTGGTTTGGGGGCGTAAAATCCAAACCGAGTGGCATAAAGGAGTTACATAATATCCCATATGACTATTTTTACAATTCCCACATGACCACACTACCCACAATCGCTTAGTATATTTTTCTTCAAAATCGACCACTTGTTCATAAATTGCATTGTGTCACACTAAGCAAAACCCTAGTTCATGAGATCCTCCAACAAACACTTTTTTGGGAAACAGAATGACAGTGGAGGGGTCCCCCTAGCTATAACCCAATGTCAAGAGTCCAATGCAACGGATGGTTCGTCCATTTGAGGCCCATTTATAGTTTTATCATGAATTTCAACTCACCTCCTCAATCCTTTCAAGGACATGTTGGCAATTTGGTCTAAGGACATAAAATCCAAACCGAACGGCATAACTAATTTTGTTAGTTGTGGAGCTTAATTATCTTCCTGATTCAGAGGTTTTTATTTTCAGACGTGTTTATACCCCATGAAGAATTTACACCCCAGAAGATTGTACACCCCTCCACGTGCATTGTAGGTTGTATCTCTTCATTTGTTGGATAATAGAAAGGAAGGACCTAGAAATTTTTGTGGTGGATGTATCCCACACTGGGTGAACCACGTATATGTGTGTCTTTGTTGTATTGTGTATCTTCTGTGTTTTTTTCTGCATTTTTTTTTATTTTATTGCTCTGTGATCTTGTTTTTCTAACAACTGGTATCAGATCAAAAGGTAACTTGCATGAAAATAGGGTTCCTGGTTTGAGTGGGAGCAATGGCGGAAGATGGAAAGTTTAGGGTTGAGAAATTTCATGGCCAAAACTACTAGTTATGGAAGATGCAGATGGAAGATTATTTATATCAAAAGGATCTATTCCTACCATTGGGTGGAATAGAAAATAATTCAACGACCATGAAGGACGAAGAATGGGAGGTTCTTGATAGAAAGTCACTAGGAACGATACGGCTTAGCCTCGCAGCGTCGGTGCCTTTCAATATTTCGAAAGAAAATACAATGAAGGAGTTGATGGACGCATTTGCTAAACTGTATGAAAAACCATCAGTGTCCAATAAGGTATTTATAATGAAGATATTATTTAATATGAAGATGTCAGAAGGTGGGTCTATTGCAGATCATTTAAATGAATTTAATACGGTTACTAATCAACTAAGTTCTGTAAAAGTGGAATTTGATGATGAGGTCATGGCTCCTCTAATCTTGTGCTCATTGCTAGAAAGTCGAAATGGCTTGGTCATGGTTGTAAGTAACTATGTCTCTGGTTCAAACACTTTAAAATTTGATGATGTTGTTGGTGTTATCCTTAGCAAGTAAATGTGACGGAAAAGCACAGGTGATACATCAGGTAATTTGTTAAACATGGAGAACGGGGAAAGACAAAAGGATAGAGGAAAGGGCTCAAGGAACCGTGGGAATTCTAGGAAGGACAGATTCAAATCCAGACTGAGAAAGATAGAGTGTTGGAATTGTGGTAAGAATGGACATTTGAAGAAACACTGCAAAGCTCCAAAGAAAGAAAGAGATGGACATAAGGAGAAAAATCAGGAAGCAAATGTAACAGGTGATGTGTTACAATATGCTTTGATCATTTTTGTAGATAATATTTATGAGTCTCAGGTAGTAGATTCAAGGGCTTCATTTCATGCCACACCCCATAGGAAACATTTTCTAGATTATGTTCAAGGTGATTTTGGACAGGTTCATTTGGGTGATGATGCATCATGCAAAATTGTTGGAATGGGAAAGGTAAAAATAAAGAAAAGGAATGGAAACCACTGGTTGTTGAAAAAGGTAAGACATGTTCCAGATCTAAGGAAAAATCTAATTTCAACAAGGCAGTTAGCAAGTGAAGGTTGTATATCAGATAAATTTCCAGATCCTTCCTTTTTATTATCCATCAAATGAAGGGATACAACCTACATCACACCCGTTGTAGCTTCCTCTTCTTTCTCTCACAGTCTCCTCTCTCAGAATACAATATTCACCATGATCCATAGTTGCAATACAGTACGGAACTAGTTTTTATTTGGAAATGGAAAGGCAAGGAAAGACAAGGCAAGGCTAGACATGGAAAGGAAAGTCAAGACAAGATAGGGAAAGGAAAGGCATGGAAAGACAATGCAAGGCAAGGATAGACATGGTAAGGCAAGGTCTAGGTCTAGGTCTAGGTCTGGGTCTAGGTCTGTTGTAAGTACTAAAACAACTGAGAGGGGGGGGGTTGAATCAGTTGTTTATAAGATTAAAACAATTTTATACCTTTTAAAATTATTAATCTTCCTTGAAGTGATCATCAAAAACATACAACATATGGACAGTAAAACTAAAGACCATCAATCACACATAAAGTACACACAGAGACAGATTTTCACGAGGAAACCCATAAAGGGAGAAAACCTCTTCTTCTTCGAAATGATAGGCAGTCTTTTTCAGTTCTGTACATCATTTACAATTGAGCACCAACTCAATGTGAGGCTACTACCTCTGTTTTACAAGCTGCAACTTGTTTGAGAGCTCCAACTCTCTAGTTTCTCTAGCACCCACTAGAAGGAAGAACCAACTCCCTGAGTATTCCAGCACCAACTGGATAGAAGCACCAACTTCCTGAATGTTCCAGCACCAACTGGATGGAAGCACCAACTTCTAGTTACACAGACTCCAACCTGTATAACAGAGAACACTTGTTCTCCCTAGCACCATCCTGCCACCCTGGTTTCTCTGGCTGCAACCAGATGGAAGCTACAACTCCCTGTGTTCAAGCACCCACTTGAACCTCTGAGGACAACAGTCCTCCCGAGCACCTCCCAACCTCCCTAATATAAATGGCTAAATACACATTCAACTTTACAGATAAATCAGTTCTTACCAATTTTTCTTTGTTCTGTAAATTTGGTCTTCTTTTCACTGTTTTGTTGCTCTTCTCTTCCTCTGTCTATTCAGCAGGTATGCTCTCCATCAATTTTTGTGCTCTCCTTCTGCTCTGCTTCAACTTGTTCAGTTATTCTTCTCTGCATTTTCTCTTTCTGTCATTCTGCTATGCTTCTGCTCTTTCTGTCATTCTTCTCTTATGTTCAATCTCCTTCTGTGCATTCTCTCATCTATTTTTCTTACAGTTTCATTCTTTTTCCCATACTGAACAACCAACATTACACAATCTGTCTCATATTATTTTATGCATACCTCCCCGACAGTTCGACTTCGCCTTCCCTCAGCCAAAACAAGAACACCTGTCCTAGCAACTGAAACGTTAACCGATTCGTCATCATGAGTCTATTTTGCTAACAGAATCCAAACTCAGTAGTTAACTGTGAGAGAGAACAATGACCCTCCGATCAATACTTGATCCAACGGTTCAGATCCAATCGATATTTCCCACATCGTGATTTCGGCACTCTTGGCGATCAGAGTTTTTGTCACTTACAAATCCCGATCCCCGAAACTCCGATAAGAGGTTAAATCTGTTAATTTTTCAAAATCCCAACCCAGTTTCAGTCTCGCTGATTTTTCAGTCAAATTTAAATGCCAAACTCAGTTTCAGCATATGTTACAGCCCTGTGTTTCAGCATATACTCACAGCAGTGTTTCAGCATATGACTCAGCACTGTGTTTCAGCATCTGTTACAGCACTGTGTTTCAGCATCTGCTACAGCACTGTGTTTCAGCATCTGCTATAGCACTGTGTTTCAGCATCTGCTACAGCATTGTGTTTCAGCATCTGCTACAGCACTGTGTTTCAGCATCTGCTACAGCACTGTGTTTCAGCATCTGTTCACAGCGGTGTTTCAGCATATGACTCAGCACTGTGTTTCAGCATATACTCACAGCGGTGTTTCATCATATGACTCAACACTGTGTTTCAGCATATATTCACAGCACTGTGTTTCAGCATATGACTCAGCACTGTGTTTCAGTATATAAAAAAAACTTAACAGAAAATAAATTTCAGAACTGAAACATGAGGATTCTGAACATCGTTTTCAACGCAGAAATAAAATATCAGCAATATGCAAAACTCAGAAAATATAGACACAAAGATATTCGGTCTAACTTCGACCCTGGAAAAACCCACAAGGGGAAAACCAGTTAGAGAGGGCTTTGTATTATTTATGAGCTTCTGAGAAATTCTTTTACAGCATATTCATCTTCATATATTTACACAAACTTATCTGGACATTCCTATAGCTTTGCTCCTCAATTTCTGAACCAGAAATTCGTACAACTGTACGGCAATTAATGTTGTACGGACTGTCACGAAATTCATGCCAAAACTCTGCTAAGATTGTACGGACTGTACGAAAATACACTCAGAAATATATTACAGTAGTTACCTCGATTT
>ML776687.1:1516325-1528429 GCA_009831015.1 Picea engelmannii | reverse complement strand
AGAACACTTGTTCTCCCTAGCACCACCCTGCCACCCTGGTTTCTCTGGCTGCAACCAGATGGAAGCTACAACTCCCTGTGTTCAAGCACCCACTTGAACCTCTGAGGACAACAGTCCTCCTGAGCACCTCCCAACCTCCCTAATATAAATGGCTAAATACACATTCAACTTTACAGATAAATCAGTTCTTACCAATTTTTCTTTGTTCTGTAAATCTGGTCTTCTGTTCATTGTTCTGTTGCTCTTCTCTTCCTCTGTTTGTTCAGCAAGTATGCTCTCCATCAATTTTTTTTCTCTCCTTCTGCTCTGCTTCAACTTGTTCAGTTATTCTTCTCTGCATTTTCTCTTTCTGTCATTCTTCTATGCTTCTGCTCTTTCTGTCATTCTGCTCTTATGTTCAATCTCCTTCTGCGCATTCTCTCTTCTATTTTTCTTACAGTTTCATTCTTTTTCCCATTCTAAACAACCAACATTACACAATCTGTCTCATATTCTTTTATGCATACCTCCCCGACGGTTCGACTTCGCCTTCCCTTAGCCAAAACAAGAACACCTGTCCTAGCAACTGAAACGCTAACCGATTCGTCATCATGAGTCCGTTTTGCTAACAGAATCCAAACTCAGTAGTTAACTGTGAGAGAGAATAGTGACCCTCCGATCAATACTTGATCCAATGGTTCAGATCCAATCAGGATTTCCCACATCGCGATTTCGGCACTCTTGGCAATCAGAGTTTTTGTCACTTACAAATCCCGATCCCCGAAACTCCGATAAGAGGTTCAATCAACGGTCCAGATCACTTCTTATCCAACGACTGTGATCAAATCGTGAAATCACATATCGCGATTTCGGAGTTCTTGATGTCAATAGATTTTGGCATTTCAATATCCCAATCCCTGATACTCCGATACTCCATGCAGAGAATCAACGGTCCAAATCACTTCTTGGTAATCCGATGGTCCTGATCTTCTTGCAATCTCGCATCTCACGATTCCTGTGATGGAGGTTCTCGTCACTCCAAGTCGCGATAGGCGAGGCTCCAAGATGGAGCTTTATGGTGCTCTGATCTTTCTCCACGTGTCCTCTTGATCCAACGGTCCTTGATTAAATCACGATCTCGCATCTCATCGTTCCTTTGACTTTCCGGTCAGCGAGATGACGATCTCTCACCACGTGTGATCCCCCGCGCAGATCCAATGGTCCTCCTGCGATCCAGATCCGATGGTTGTCCTTCTCTCACTACCTCGTGACCTCATGACTTGGAGTACCCAATGTTTGGACTCTCAACCTGTGAACTCCTGATTTCGCGAGATCTCTCGATCTCTCGCCACCTGTCCTCCCAGATGGACGGCTATAAATCTCTCGCCACTTTGCCGCCTCGAGTCCTCATGCCTCACGACTTTGAACACCCAATACTTGGGCCTTTATCCTCCGAACCCCCGAGTTCGTGAGATCTCTCTGATCTCTGCCACGCGTTTTTCCCAGATGGACAGTCCTGATCTTCTCGTCACTTCGCCGCCTCGCGTCCTCGCGCCTCGCGACTTTGAACACCCAATACTTGGGCCTTTATCCTGTGAACCCCCGAGTTCGCGATATCTCTCCGATCTCTGCCACGTGTCCTTCCCAGATGGACGGTCCCGATTATGTCGGGATATCGAGTCTTTCAATGTCCCGGTTCTCACGACCTTGAGAACTCCGATCTCCCGATGGCTTATCTCCCTCGCAGCTTCTGCAGATATGACGGTTGTCGACCTTTCGGGAAATTTGAATGGGATCCAACGGTCACTAGATCTCTATCTTCCTTCTCCTCTGCAAACTCATGTATCTTAAGCTTTGCTGCAAGCGTTTTCCTCAATGTTGTTCCTCTTGAGCTTTCACATCCGAATCCCCAAGGGATTTTATCCCTCTTATCCTGTCATCTCCATTGTTGTACTTGCCATCAATGACAAGCATACGCTACGTGTTAAACTTTTTCCAACAAGGTCAAGATCATGGTCTAGGTTGTGGTCGTGGTCTAGGTCAAGGAAAGGACAGATATGGAAAATCAATTCAAGGCAAGGAAATCCATGGCAAGGCAATGCAAGGCTAGACATGGAAAAGCAAGGTCTAATTCTAGGTCTAGGTCTAGGTCATGGTCTAGCTCTAGTTCATGGTATAGAACTAGGTCTAGACCAAGACCTAGACCATGACCTATACCTAGACCTATACCTATACCATGACCTAGACCTAGACCTAAACCATGACCAATACCTAGACCTAAACCAATGACCAATACCTAGAACTAGACCTAGACCTAGACCTAAACCATGACCAATACCTAGACCTACACCATGACCATGACCTAGACCATGACATAGACCATGAGATAGACCATGAAAAGACAAGGCATGGCATGGCAACGCAAGGAAAGACAAGGTAAGTCAAGGCAAGGAAATGCAAGGTAAAGCATGGAAAGTCGAGACAATGCAAGGCAAGGCAAGGAAATGAATGGCATGGAAAGGAAAGGAAAGGCATGGCAAGGAAAATCATGGAATGGAAAGTCAAGGAAATGCAAGGAAAGGAAAATCTATGCATGGAAAGGCAAGTCTAGACATGGAAAGGAAAGGTTTGGGTCTAGGTTGAGATCTAAGTATGGTAACACAATGCAAGGCATGGCAAGGCAAGTCAAGACAAGGAACGGAAAGAAAAGGCACGGAAATACAATGCAACACGAGGCAAGGCAAGTCAAGACAAGGAACGGAAAGAAAAGGCACGGAAAACAATGCAACACGACGCAAGGCAAGGCATAAAAAGTCAAAGCATGGCATGGAAATTCAAGGAAAAGCAAGACAAGGAAATAAAAGTAAAGGCTAGACATGGCAAGGCAAGGCATGGCATGGCAAGGAAAGGAAAGGAAAGACATGGCAAGGATAAGCAAGGATAGGCATGGCAAGTCAAGGTCGATTTCTAGCTCTAGGTATGGCAAGGAAAGGTAAGGTAAGGCAAGGCAAGGTCAAGTTCTATGTCTAGGTATGGCAAGGAAAGGCAAGGTAAGTCAAGGCAAAGCATGGCAAGACAAAGAAACTCAAGGCAAGACAAGGCAAGGAAAGGCAAGGTTATACATGGCAAGGCATTGCAAGGCATGGAATGGCAAGGAAAGGAAAGGAATGGCATGGAAAGGAAAGGCAAGGCAAGACATGGCAAGGTTAAACAAGGCTAGGCATGGAAAATCAAGGCAAGTAAAGGCATGGAAAGGCAAGGTCTAGGTATAGGTATAGGTGTAGTTATGGAAAGGCAAGGCAAGGGATGGAAAGGCAAGGCAAGGTATGGCAAGGCAAGGCATGGAAAGTCAAGGCAAGACAAGAAAAGGAAATTAAAGGCAAGTAAATGTAAGGCAGTGTGAGGCATGGCAAGGAAAGGAAAGGCATGGCATGGCATGGAAATGTAAGGAAATACATGGCAAGGAAAGGCATGGAAAGGAAAGGTCTAGGTATAGGTATGGAAAGGCAAGGTCTAGGTCTAGGTCTAGGTATGAAAAGGAAAGGTATAGGTCTAGATATGGCAATGAAAGGCATGGAATGGCAAGGCAAGGCATGGCATGGAAAGTCAAGGAAATAATTGGCTATGCACAATGAAAGTTGACTGATATGACCAATTATAAGGCCCATATTTATGAGAATTATAAAATTCATTTATATCATAAACAAGTGAAATATTTACAAAAAAGATAAGATTGTGCAGATGTTTATTAATCCTAAAACTAGTGAACAACTTTTGTCTAGTGAAAAATGCATTTGCATCAATTATGCACTTATCAATAATTTATTGATAATTGGATGTACACACGGTTTATGATTTATGACAAACTTCTCAATAACAACAAGTAGATTTTGTTATATTTTTTATCAAAATGTCTTTACTATGAATAATCTAATTGCATACATACTAATTACACAGTCCCATATCATATTATAAATCCATTTTTGTAGTGGTTTTTATTGTCATAAAATCTCAATAAAAACTATCCATTTTCATGAAATTTTGTGAATTTTTTCTAGGTTTTTGGGAAAAGAGTTTTGTTTTTGTGATTCACCTTTCCAGAGTGTTATATATGGTCTTAAACCTTCCTAAATATGTGAATATATATTGATATCTCTCATTCCATGATTGCATTTATTTTTAATTCTTGAATTCTTGTGAGGGATTTCCTAGAGCCATGGGGAACATCTTCTCTCTTTGTGGTGTAATTGAATGGATCTTTGCGGTTTTAAACAAATATTTCTATGCGGCTAATGGATCTTTGTGATTTTGAGACTATTATCTCTCAACAATGCAATTGAATTTATCTCTATGGTATTGAATTAATGGGACTCAATCGAAATGAAGGGATGATCCCACACAATTCAAAACAATTTTTGTAGGAGCTCCTAGCTGAGAATTTGATGAGAGGGAATCTTATGCACTTGAGAAAAAATAGGTTGTGAGGATTTAGGGTTCTGAGAATATTGATGAATATTGATACTTGTGAGAAAATATAAAGGCACCAAAGAACAATGGAGGATGAAATCCAACTCATGAACTACTCATAGGACTCACTCTCTGGGGACCAAATTTTCTTCTCACTTTCCTTGTTGGGAGACTTAGAGACTAAGTCCTTTATCATCATGGGGGGGTTTTCAGATAATCCTTCATTGAATAATACCTTAGGGAAGTGGTTCTAGCATGGAGTTAATGTACTGTGTAACAATCATTTACCAGAGTCATGTCCCATTGGTTTCAAAGAGGATCATATATTTCTTGACAAGCCCTTTGTTCCTTCCATGTTGACATTGAAGGGTGGACCCCATGTGAATTATTTTCTTGTTGGTTGCTTTCCATAAGGGGTCATTACTCCCATACTTGGTATCAATCATTCCATCTTTTCCATCGGAAGAAATCCATTCACTATTATGAGTCTAAGGCTTGTGGGGGAGAAATTAGAACTTGCATAGTTGCAAAGTTTCCATCCCAAGGTCCAGAATATCACCACTAGTAGGAAAAAAACAAGGGTAATCATATCTAGAGGAGGAGCAGTCTTATTGGTGTTCAATGAGGATCTTAGGGTAAGCAAGATAGTGAATCTATATGGTCGGATAGTGGTTGGTATAGTTTGTGGTCATCAAGTCTCTATATCTTGGATAAATTATCAGACCCAACAGGAATGGTTTTAAGCCCTAATATTGGCTCATTACCCCTTAATTGGGGCATATTACATTAGTAATGTTATTTTATTTATGTCATCTTTATTCCATTAGTTGTAATTATACCTCCTAGTATCCTATATATACCAAGGAGGCATTTTCATTTCGAATCATCTTGTAATTGTACATTTATGTGGGAATAAGGAGGTTTCCCCCTCGAAGAGGCTTATTTTCTAAGTTTCTCTCTTTTTCAAGGCGTTGAGTACTTATTCTGAGGTTTTTCTATGCTATATTGATATTTGGTTCTTAACATATGGTATTAGAGCTCAAGGTCTTGGGGTTTCGTTGCTACATCTGAGACACCTTGGCATTTTTGCTATAACTTTTTTTATACAACGTTTCAGAAGGAACGTATTGGAGGATATTTAGTAGACTTATCAAGGTATGTTGGATTAAAATTTCAACTCCTAAAGCCTTATAATTTTGGAGATACAGCCTGTGCAAGATAGGGTTCTGGAATCATCCTGAACTGAGTCATTGTGGAATTTTCGCTATAAAAAAATTTATGTAACGTTGCAGACATTGAACTCTGGAATCTATTCACAAAAATTAGTAAGGTATCTATGGTAAAAATTGCATCTTTTGGGTCATCTTAAATTTGCAGATACACCCTGTGGAAGATAGGGTATCTGACTAGTCCTATTGACTAGTCTCAAGAAGGTGTTCCAGGTAAAACAATCATAACTTCTTCCTAGAGTATACAAATTGAGTGAGACTAGTTTCATTAGATAGTGGACAGTCTGTAGTATGTCTGGTAAGAGTTTCAAAATTTTATGTCATTTATTTTGTGCGGAGCACGATATACAAGTGAGATCTCCTGGAAAGGACAAAAATCAGCAAGTTGTGGGGAAGTTACCGTAAATTCCACTTGGAACATCCAATTTTGATCAGACCTATGGCATTGCATAGAAGAAATATCAGAGAACTACAAAAATAAATTTTTATACCCAGAAGGGTCGAAACTTTGGAGATACAGCAGAAGAAATATTGTCTAGCAGAACCACCTCAAAATCAAGGTTCAAAAGTGATACTTGGCCAACACGCCACCCAAAAAGGGAACTTCTACACCAAATAAGCCTCCAGAAAATCCTAATTGGACTCTTGATGAAGGTGAAGAAATTCATAGGGGCATAAATGATTTACAAAAGAAGACAGTAAAAAAAGATGAACTACAAGATATGGAAGCCAAGTTGGAGGCAATAAATACTAGGATGAATGGTTTAAAAGAGGAGATCATGGAAGGATTGAAAAATTTCGTAATAGAGAGGACACCTGAAAGTGAAAATGTATCCCATGAAATTCATTATGAGGACACAAGGAAGGTGAATTAAGAATGGAGAAACTCTAACTTTGGGTTGAAGACCAACCACATTCCTAAGATCGATATGCGGAAGTTTGATGGCAAGGACCCTATCACATGGATACTTCAGATGGAGCAATTCTTTGATCTACATAATGTTCCACATACACAAAAGGTACGAATTGCTTCATTATATTTAGAACCCAATCAATTTGTATGGTATAGATGGCTTCGTTCTCTTAAATCACTTGTCACTTGGACAATTTTCACGGAAGAAATGATAGCACACTATGAGGATACAAGGAGCAATACCTTATTTAGCCAATTGATAAATCTCAAGCAAAAGAGTTCAACTACAAAGCACATTGAGAACTTCCAAATATTGAATATAAAGGTAACAGATATTCCAGATGAGCACTTGATTGATGTATTCATAGGAACTATAAGAGATAACATTCAACATGAGGTTTGCCTTTGGGAACCCAAATCATTGGAGAATGCATTTAGGGTGGCAAGAAATGTTGAAAGTAAAAATATGGCTATGGCTACTAGAAGGACCAATCCTAACGTCTATAGAGAGAATATTGCTCCTTCTTCTAAAACACCTCAACCTACAAGGTTGACACCTCAACAATTGGAGGAAAGAAAAGCAAAAGGTTTAGGCTTTAATTGTGACAGCAAGTATAGTAAGGGACATAAGTGTGGTGAGAAGAAATTATTCTACATAGATTGTGAAGAGGAAGAAGAACAAGAACCATCTCAAGATGAAAACATAGAATCAATTTCGTATAAAGAGTTGACTCCCACGATATCGTGTAATGCATTGGCTGGAATTAGCATTCCTCAAACCCTCAAGATCAAAGGATATATCAAAAAGAAAAAGGTAATAGTCCTAATTGATCTTGGCAATACTCATAATTTCATTCATTATAAATTAGCCAAAGATCTCAATTTCTTTGTATATCCAGCACTAGAGTTTCAAGTAATGATTGTAGATGGAGGAACTATCAATTGCTCAGGAAAATGCAATAAGATCAATCTTGCTATGGGGTAATATGTAATTAATAGTCCAATGATTACTATACCCATGGGTGGTGTTGATGTTGTACTAGGAATCCAATGGTTACAATCATTAGGAATAGTGGCTTTTAATTTTCAAGAACTTTTCATGAAATTTTCATTGGAAGGAAAAGAAATTGAGATAAGAGGTATCACTAGGAAACCCTGTAAGGTGATAAGCTTTAATGGCATGACAAAATTATTGAAAAAGGGGAATCAAGGTGTTATTTCACAACTATTCTCACTAGATGTTCAAACATCTAAGCCATCTATTCCTCTAGATCTCCAAAGGATCATTGATGAGAATTCCAAAGTATTTGAAGATATTCCCAAAGGTCTTCCACCCACTCGAAATCATGATCATGATATTCACCTAATTCCTGGGAGTGTTCCTCCTAACATCAGGCCATACAGATACCCTTATGCCCAGAAGAGTGAAATTGAATGCATGGTTGAAGAAATGTTAGAGGTTGGCATTATTAGACCTAGCCAAAGTTCTTACTCTGCACCGGTGGTAATGGTATTCAAGAAAGATGGCTCATGGCATATGTGTCCAGATTATAGAGAGCTCAACAAGATCACTATTAAAGATAATTTTCCCATCCCTGTCATTGATGAATTGTTAGATGAACTACATGGAGCAATATATTTCACAAAGTTGGATCTTCGTTCAGGTTATCATCAGATTAGAATGAAGGAAGAAGATATCCCAAAAACAGCATTCCGAACTCATGAAGGCCATTATGAATTTTTGGTCATGCCTTTTGGCCTTACAAATGCACCTTCCGCATTCCAAGGATTGATGAATTCCATGGTCATTGATGAATTCTATAGATGATATATATAAATATAGTTCTTCATTCTTAGTGACTTGTATTCTAGTTGAGATTGATATTCGATAGGGTTTGTTTGAATCCATAGAACTTATGGTGGGTGACCATGCTTATACTCAAATCTTGGATTACTCAAACATCCCTTTCTAATGTGTCCACTATCATATTATGGACATGTTGTGGAATAATACTAGAAGAAATTTTAGAATAAATTATGGAAATCTAACGAAGTGGAAGTGGCGGTAATTGATGGAACTACCCTTACTTTGTTTATGCCTATTGAGAATCTCGAGGAATAAGGTGGATTAGATGTGAAGTCTAGGTCTGAGTTACAAGATCTAAACATTTTAAAAGGGGGTTCCTATGTATTGAAGGATCTAGTAGTGTGGGACATGTCCATCCCATTAATTTTTGGTTCACAAATATTGGAGATTCAAAATGATATTGTTGCGGTCATCAGTGAAGATCTAGACTTTATTTTTTTGCAATGAAACAAGTTGAACACTATATGGAACAAAGGAATGACTGCCAACCCTCCCTTGGGTAATAAATATAAATAGTCTTCCCATTTTCCTATATTATACTCTAAAAGTCCTAACAAATATGGTTCCGTTCAACATTTCAAATGTTTTGATCACTCATTACATAAAATTCTTGGGATTCCAAATTATATTCCTTCGTTTGTTGTAGGAGGTGAAGGATCCTTCTCTGTTGGAATGTCCAATGATTATAACCCTTTATTTATTAAAACTTATGTTCCCCCTCATGTGACTAATATTGGTTCTCCCATTACTTCCCATCGGGGGGGTAGCTACCATATGAGGCCTAGATATAACTCTTAGTATACAATAGCCTATGGGGGGTTGGGATATGACAAAATCAAGGAGTTAAGCACTTTAAAAGTAGGCAGAAAATCGGCACTCAAACGTGCTCAAGATAAAGTAGACAGGGAGGTTCATCGGGGTAAACAGAGACTCATTTCAGGGGTTCTTAGAGCGGGAACTACCCCTTACGTGTTTCATCCATGAAGATATTGTATTTTAATATGCGAGGATTAGGGGAGAAATCTAGAAAACTCTCCATTAAACGGTTGGTGGAGTTGAACAATCCTTATGTAGTTATGATTCAAGAAACTATGGGGAAATGGGATCCCTTGGTCCTTGAGCTTGAGAAGATGTTTGGTGGCTGGGATTTCTATGGTTTGGATTTGAATGGTTTCTATGGTGGCACAATTATTGGGTTTAATAAAAATATTACATTAGTCAATTGTTTTATTGTATGGTCAAATCCTTGTGTATTTGTACACAACAAGATTCTGGGCCACTCTCTGACATTGCTCAATGTGTATGAACCCTTTGAGGGTAGGAAATGGTTATAGGACATTTTTTTTCATTAAATTGTTCGTGGGTGGATAATCTCATGATTGGGTGGATTTGAATCTCACTTTGAATAGAGATGAAATTTTGGGTACCAGTGCTCGAGAAGATAACTATCTCATTGTTTTTTTGACGAATTTGAATTGATAGATTGGGTAGACATAGAGCCTATATAGATTCATCCAAAATGAAGTAATAATATATCTAGTCCAAGAGGGGTAGCTAAAATGATGTATTAGTTTATTGCACACAATACCCTTTTGTAGAGGATGGAAAGATATAGAACTTGGGTTGGTAAGGTCAGATGTTCAAATCACTTTCATATTGTACTTCAATTAGGTAAGAATGGAGAAAAACCTAGAGTACCTTTTAAATATAATCCAAGTTGGTATGAAGAGAAGGATTTCCAGAGATTATTCGGGTATAATTGCAAGCATTATGAGGAGGCTTGGGAGAAATTGCTAGTGTTCAATTTTTTTTTACATTAAGGTTGGTCAAAGGAAAATTATCCCAGTGGGTAGGTGAGATCCATAAAAACAAGGATTGTTTGCTTAACGAGGTAGAGAAAGAAATAGATCTAGTTTACTTTGAACAATTCACTAGAAACTTTCAACATGATATGTTGGAAAGGACTCCTTTAGAATAGAAAAAGAACAAGTTTTTATTGGAGAAAGAAAAAGAGTGGAGAATTAAGAGTTAAGCCTTGTGGATTGAGGTTGGTGACCAGAATATCAAGTACTTTCAAAAAAATTCTAAGCGCGGGAGCAAAAACAACACTATTTAGGAATTTAAAATAGGGATGGAAACAAGGTTAGAGGGTTCGAAGATTTGGCAAATCTAGGGATTCATCACTTCAAGAAGATATTTAAAGAACCTGATAGAGAAAATTTAGGGGAGATACTAAAATTTGTGTCATATTTTCCCAAATTTGTTAATCAAGAAGAGAATAATATCCTCTACAGACTGGTGACTATGAAGGAACTTATGTTTGTACTTAGTACTTTTCATAAGGATAAGGGCCATGGCCTAGATGGGTGAACTACATAATTTTGATATAATTCTTTGATGTTCTTGGCGATGATTTACTAAGAGTTGTCTAGGAGATTAGGGAGACTAGGAAGATGTTAGGGAGTTATAATTCCACCTTCTTAGTCCTGATTCCTAAGGTGAATTTCCCTAATACATTTGATGATTTCATACCTATTTCCCTTTGTAATTTCCTTTATAAAATAATCTCTAAAGTGATAGTTTTTAGAATCAAACCCTCGTTGTATAAGGTCAGTTCCTTGAACAATTTAGGTTCCTAAAGGGTATACTTATACATCATGTGATAGGAATTTCTCAAGAAGGCTTGCAGTCAATTAAATCTTCTTATATTCATGCAATAGTTATCAAACTAGACTTGTCTAAATCCTATGATACGGTGTCTTGGCTATATCTAAGGCTTCTCCTCATTCATATTGGCTTTGATATACCTTTGGTAAAATGGATAATGGGATATGTGACATCATCCTTATTTTATGATTTAATTAATGGTTATGGATATGAATTCTCTAAAACTTATAGGGGGCTTGAGCAGGGCTTCCCTTTATCCCCGTACCTTTTCATGTTGTTCATAAAAGGTCTAAGTAAAGATATTCTTGAAGTTAGAAGACAAAGGAAACTCCTAGGAATTAAAATTGGAAGGAGTGAACAACTAACTCATCTACTATTTGTAGATGATGTTTTTCCATTCTGTTTGTGCTATGAAGAGGAATGTCAACACTACAAATTGATTATGGAACTCTATTATCTGGCCACAGGGATGGAAACTAATATCACAAAATATGCCTTGTATTTTCCTAAAGTTGGGGCACAAGTAAGGAACGGTTTGGAGCATACTTTCCATTCCCCTCTCATGATTTGAATGATCGAATTAAGTACTTAGGTTATTATCTCAAACCTGACAATTATGGAAAGGTTGACTAGATGTGGCTAGTATCCAAGATTGAAAAAAGAGTGAAATTTTGGTGTAATCGTTGGATTTCAAGGGGAGGAAAATTAGTTCTCATCACGTCAATTATAGAACCCATTCCAGTCTATTGGCATCTTATGGCTCATATTCCAAAAGGTAACGCAAACTCTCCATATGTTTGGAAGAGTAACCAAACGGTGGAGGACACAACTATGTAACGAGCAAAGATTCCTAAGGTCGTACTATATCCCATAGTCTGATGCATCAAACGGACAGATGTGCTTTATCCAAGGGCGACTCATAATGCTGCCAATGAAGAAAATACTTTTCCCATCCTCTTTTTGGGGTATATTTGATTTTTTT
>ML776687.1:1489801-1507006 GCA_009831015.1 Picea engelmannii | reverse complement strand
AGGTTGGCTCTGATACCATGTTAATGTTTATGCCATTATTATAGTTCTTTGCATTTCATTAGATAAGAGCATAATAAGAACAAGATCACTGAGAAATACACATCCACAAGAGACACAGCATTTATCCTGGGAAACCCTCTAGCAGAAGAAAACCCAGCAAAAACTTCCTTATCATAAATGGCTTATACAATGTTCAAGAGATAACTCAAACCAATACAGAAAGTCCTCCCCAAGAGATGCGCCACCCTTCTTCTCCTCTCACCAACTTGTAAATGCAACTTGCCTCATAAGAGAATGAGCAAGTGAAGTGTGTCTAAGAAGTGAGGTGCTAGCCTCTTATTTATATCAATCTGGCACGTGTGAAGAGTCACCATCTGGCAGGGCCGACCTCTCACTCTGGGTGGGTAAACCCACCTTTAATTAATTTTGTCCCTTTCATTATAATTGTTGGGGCCGACTTCTTATTCTGCACTTTGTAATTGTCTGATGACCAATCCGCAAAAGGGGATTTGGTCCTTATACAATTACCGACATGATTAATCCTCAATGGGGATTAATCTAATAACAATAATAATAATACTGACATGATTAATCCACAATGGGGATTTAATCCAATAATAATAATAACATGATTAATCCACAATGGGGATTTAATCCAATAATAAGAATGCTCTTCGTAGTTACATTATTTCAACACTAATTGGTCACCAAATCCATCAAATCTTCTTCCTTGGACCCTGACATTCAGAAACAGTTTATTCTACATAACCCTGAAACCCCTAGGATCTATGGGAAACCTAAAATTCATAAAAACGACATCCCTCTTAGACCAATAGTTAATATTATAGGATCTCCCACTCATGCCTTAGCTCACTTTATTGTTGATAAACTTCAATCATTTATCGAAAAAACTCCTTCATTTATTAATGATCCCTCTAATTTTATTCAAAAAACTCAACATCTTCACCTTGAGGAATATGACACCTTGGTTAATTTGGATGTTTTATCCTTATTCACCAAATTCCTATTCCAAAATCCCTTGACTTTATCTCCAAAATGGTGGACCCTAGAACCCTTAACCTAATTGAAATATTCCTCACCAAGACTTTATTTTCCTTTAAAAGGATATGTTATAAAAAAACATAAGCTATAGCAATGGGGTCTTCCTTATCCCCTATTTTCACCAATATTTTTATGGAACATTTTGAAACCTCAACCTTAAACAACTTTCATATGAAGCCCAAATGTTGGTTTTGATTTGTTGGCAATGCCTTTTCCACTTGGCATGAGCATGGCCATCATTCTTTGACCTCCTTCTTTAACCATCTTAACGACATTTCACCCCACATCCAATTTACTCTGGAAATCCAAAAGGAAAACTCTCTACCCTTTTTGGATGTTCTCATCTCACAACTCCCTAATGGCACCCTTACCCACCAAGTCTATAGGGAAAAGACTCATATTGATCGATACCTTCATGTCCAGTCTCACCATCACCTAGCCCAAAAATCTATTGTTTTAAAAACACTTGTTACTCAAGCCATCAAAATCTCTACTCCTAAGTTCCATGAGAAAGAAAAGACCCACCTTACAAAGGATCTTATGTTCAACAGTTACTCCATATTTGTAATCAGCAAATCCTTCCACTCAACTCGTCATTCTAAATCTAAAAACTCACCTTCCTCTTCCCCACCCCTAACTTTCATTTCTCTTCCCTACATTCAAGGAACTATTGATCATATCTTAAAGGTTTTGGCCAAAAAGAATATTAAGACTCTTTTAAAACCTTTTTAAACCCCTTAAAACCCTTAAATGATTATTTAGAACTACAAAGGATAAATCTAACCCTATGCTTGGCCAAAGAGTTTACCAAATTTCAAGCTCGTGGAAAATCATACGTAGGTCAAACTGGTAGACCTTTTAAAGTTTGTCTAACTTTAAGGAGAATATATCTAAAACATTCCACAATTGTATCTCCAAGTCAACTATCACCGAACACTCCCACAATTATAAACACCTCATTTGGTTTGACCAAACAAAAAATATTTCCTCAATGACTTATCACACCTCTAGGATCATTCGTGAAGCACTAGAAATTGAAAAACATCCTAATAATTTTAATCGTGAAGATGGATACAAACTTAGTCAATCATGGCAACATATTATTCATTGTTTGAGTCATTAGCCTTTATCGCTTTCTATTTTTTTTTTCAATCCCCCTTTTCATAACCACTATGGACATTTTGCTCTCGACTTTTCTTTTGTTGTTTCTTAACCTTTTCCTTCTTTAAAATTTAAAAAAAAAAAAAATTACCCTTAACTTAACCTCCTTTTTACCTTCCCTTTTATTACAATTTCATGTCCTAATTAAAAAGCTTTTATTTATTCTCATTTTTCACAACCACGTTAATTAACTTTTATTAATTTATAAGGTATCCTTGATTATCTTATTCTCATTTCATTATTTATGCTTAATTCACATTGCCTTATTTGTTTTTTGCTCTTATTTTACAATGGTCATCTTTTGACCTTACCATGTATATCTTAACCCCAACATTCTTTCTACCATTTTTTAGAATATTTAGACACTTACGAGTCAATTAAGTTCAACTTTGCATAATATGTCTTTAGGTAAAAGTGTGTTTCTTTAGTATGCATTAATATGCATTTATAGTTGTGTAATCCAATGGTCACAATATGTTCTAGACATAGAGTGACCCAACGACTCATATTCTCCTCGATCTTAACAACTATATTGTTCTATGGATTAACACCTGATTGGTTGATGATCTCCATTTAAAGGGTATGGAGGGTCATTTGTGTATGATCGATTGTGAGAAACTCTCTTGTAAAATAGTTTTTTTTTACATTAATATATTGCCTCAAGTGGTGACATTATTTGGGGTCATGGATTGTTTCCCTCTTCAAGAGTTTTAACCACGTAAAAACATCGGTGTATTGACCTTTGATCTGGTTGTATGAATGATTATTCAAGGAATAACCTATTTTGTCAAGCATTGTATTTGGATTGGGTCGACAACCCTGATGATCAAAATTCTATTATAGGTTATGTTTTCATCCTTGGTTATGGACCTGTCACTTGGACTTGTAAGAAACGATATACTATTGCTCTTTCTTCAGCAAAAGCATAGTATTGAGTAGTGTTTAATGCAATTCAGGAAGCCTTGTGGCTTCAACAGATCCTTTCAAAGTTTGGAATCCAGCAGCAGCATCCAACCACCCTTTGGTGTGACAATCAGAATGCCATCAAACTCGCCAAATATATATTTCAACATCAGCACAGGAAACGCATTGAGCTACAGATGCAGTTCATCAAAAATCTCATTCATGATCGAGTTATTGAAGTTCTCTTTTTCCCTGCAGAAGATCAAGTTGTAGACATTTTGACAAAGTCTCTTACAAAAAAGAAGTTTTCCAAACTTCAATCTATGTTAGGAGTTTAGGAAGTTGTCATTAAGAGGGGATAGGTTCTAATGCCTCATTCATTCTCCTATTATGTCACCTTTGTAAATCCTTCAATCATATCCCAGGTTGTTCTTAAGGGGAGATGTTAGGATATTTAGACACTTAGGAGTTAGTTAAGTTCAACTCAGTGTAATATGTCTTTAGGTAAAAGTGTGTTTCTTTAATATACATTAATATGCATTTGTAGTTATGTAATCCAATGGTCACAATATGTTATAGACATAGAGTGATCCGGTAACTCATATTCTCATCGATCTGTTGGCAGCCAATTCAATTTTTTCTATTGCCCTATAAGTTGCCTACACCTATGTCATCTGAAATTCAAATTGTCGTCGCATTTTGCAAATAGACGATATTTTCATTCCTTGCGACATTTGCAAATTGGTCTCCATTTGGTTTTCACGACTATAAGTGTGAAAACTCCTCTATCGTTATTTGAACTATCATGATCTTTTATTGATATTYTGAATGGCACTTATCATTATGTGGCTGAAAGAATTTTCGAACTATGCCTATTTGGACATTTTTATATTGGTTGCATAACTTGATTTTTATTTAATTGGTAAGGCATTGAGCATGAAAATTTATGTTTTTTGAAACTTCCCTAGTCATTGAATTACATAGGGGTCATGGTTTATTTTTGTTTTTATATGATGTGATCCTTATTGTTATAGCTCTTGGCTTGTCAATTTTATGAAATCGATTGTCAACATGTTTAAAAAACCTTTGATTACACACTTATACGATGGCGCATATTTAACATTTGGGTTTGATTCCCCGTTGAATGACTATGGTTTGAAAATCTATGGTTAATGGCGCGTTGGTATATTATTCATCGTTTGATTCTTTGGTTATACGAATGATATGGTTTTGTGTTATGATTGATTGAACAGAGGATTAATTTGGCGGTTGTACTTTGCCATTACTATTATGCATGGCGATGAATAATCCCACCACCCTCGCATGCGTACATTAATTCTTCCCCTTTGATCGTTCATAGTGGTTAGACCGAATGACTCTGCTCCTGTGTGCTGGTGTTTTCGACCCAAACCCTTACCATCTGCTCGCACCATGGCTCCAGTCGTGAGGGTTGAACCGAATGGCAGCCAGGCTCTGTTGATGTTCGACAGTGCCCGCAGTGACCTTGAGGAAGTTGGATGGCTCCCGTTCATACAAAAATTTGATGGTTTTAACCTCTGCGTTGCTCGGCAATTCGCTTTAACCTTTGATGGCTGTCGGGCCAAGGTCGGGGATGTTCAATTGCAAATTGACGAGCAATTTCTCAGTTTAGCTACGGGTTTGCCTGCCACTGGACAACGATGGTCCAAGAATTGCAAGGTGGAAGAGGTCCCTTGGACTCTGCTCTTCCAGTCGCGTAAGGTTAGCTCCTGTGATAAGGGTTTGCCCGTGACCATGCTGAAACAGCGTTGGCATGAGTTGATGATGATTATCAAACAGTTTATCACCTGTGAAGGTCGGTACGGGTTTGTTTTCTTACACCACCTTCGTTTGCTTATGGTTTGCATGGGTTATGAGCTTAATATGCCTTATTACTTGCTTAGAAGCCTGTTTAAAATGTCTAAGAAATATAAAAGGAACCAGGCCGATAGCAGCCTCTTTCACTATGGGCTGGTTAAAATTATTGTCGTCTGTCATTTGGGGTTACACGAAGACTGTTGGAACGATTTCCTTGCACGCAATAATTTTGAAGATTCAAACCCTCCACAGGTTGACAAACCTGTGGTGAGCGAAAACAAGACTATACCCCCGGTACCCTATAGTATTCGGTTACCTAAACCCTTACCCGACTCACCTATCGACCTACCCCACTCTATGACCAAGGATGTCGAGAATGTTAAGCCTGTGGGAAAGAAGCCTAAAGCCAAACCTACTGCAAACGCCAAAGGCAAAAAGAATGCTTGTCTAATTTCTCGGATGGCGAGGAACAAGCCGAAGCCTCCTGTCAACCCTGACCCTATCGTATTAAGTGAAGACTCCGACTCGGAAGTGGAGCGTTTCCTGGCTAGTGAATATCCCTATTCGGAAGGTCTGTGTGCCAAACCCTCGTACGACTTCGTGTCAAACCTACCACCTTGCTTGCAAAACGACCCTAACTACCCAGGCATTAAGTTGCCTTGTCAAAACCCCGGTCCTTCATCCAAACCCTCTCCTGCTTTGCCTAAGTCTACAGCGCCACCCTGTGATCAGTGCGGCTCGTGGTTAGAGAGGTATTATCTTGATGTGCCAATGCTACAGTCCATAATTCATTCTTTGGAGGATCAAGTTGCAAGGCTTACCAGTCAAAAGGCTGAGTTGACAGCCACTGATAAGAGACAGAGGACAACATGTTCTATTTTGTTTAAGAATGTGGAGTCAGCTACAGCGGTCTTGAATTCAAAGTTGGCATAGTTTGAGCAGCCTCACTGGTATGTATTATCATTTGTTTATATAACGAATTCGAATTATTTGAATAGCTTTGATTACAGCCTGGATTTGCTCTGTCATACTATATGCATTATGTACATAGTTTTGTTTTGATTAATCGAATTTTGTTTTCCCAGTTTAGCTTTGATTGGATTGTCTTCGATTCGATTGATCGTGGTATGGATTTGATTGTTTTGATTTGGCTTAAATTGGATACTTTGTTGCTAATTGAAATCGTTTCTATCTTTTCTAAACACAAGTTGTTTCTCGCATTTCAATTTTGAACACAATCAAGTTTCGATTCGAATTGGTTATATTGTATATGATATGGTTGGCAATAATGGTTAATTGTTACGGTTTTATTTACATATGACTTTCGACCAGCTCGGATACAGTTTGGATTATGATTAATCTGATTATGTTTTATAGGCACCCAAATCGTGAATAGATACGATTCATAACAGTTATACACAGTCGATTGATTCGCATTGTTTTAGTCGACCATGTTATCAGTTCGATTCATATTGTAATGAAAATGTTGTATAAATTTGATTTGAGGAACGAAAGTAACTATATCCAGATGCATGATTTGTTTCTATAATTAAACTCAGTTGTGATTTGATTATTTGCCCAGCTGATAATTATAACTTCTGTTGATTCTATTAAGATTGCGATCATGATCTTGCCTGTTGACTGTGCAAGGATCAATCACAAATTTGATTGGGTCGATGCTGTTGAGTATGATTTCATTACACATAATCGTAACAGTTTTTTCCATCTATGCATTCGATTGAACGATATGAATTCGTGTTATATCATTATAGTTGTGTTGGATTAGATCGTATCGATTCCGATTGGCTATGGAGCAGTCTTGTTACTGTTGACCCGATTTTATGGTAACAGTGAAACAGAGTATTCTTACCTCTGTTTTCGATTGAATCACTGTTGATTTTGTTTAATTTGAATGATAAAATCATTTGAATCATTAGTGATTCATTTTTAATCTTTATTGAAAGAAAATTGGATTTAATTCTTTTAAAAAGATTTGATTTGATTTATATTCTGATCCTGTATGCTATTTTAGACTAGCTACAGAATCATATGATTCTGTAGCTAAGTCTGTAGAATCAAATTCTTAGTGTTTTGTTGATGAAATACCTTTCTAACTTGATATTTTTGGTCTATTGCAGATAAATTCGAACTTGCAGTGGATTTGATGAGCAGTTAGGGGATATTTGAAATATTTCACTTACGTTTTGATTTCCTAGTTTAGTTGATATTGGGATATCTCCCAGATTATGTAAAACAATTTGATGTTATCCACAGGGAAGTTTTTACCCTGTGGAGAGACTTATATATACTTATGATTTTTGTAATAATATTCATCCTCATTCGTGGGAGAACAAGGATATGGAGTTTTAATACAGACTGAGGCAGAATTTGGTGTTTTGTTACAGCTTTAGCTTCTCATTATATCAATATTTTGTTTCATGTTGTGTATATCAATTTGTATCTGGTTAATGACTACTTTAGCTATCTTAATCATGTGCAAATGATATAATTTAATTATTGTAATCCATATCTGATTTCTTCCAAGCATTTGAAAAAAAAACATAGCAATTGCTTACTTCAGTTTGTGAACGACAGATTTCTCTTCTTCATGAGTTGAATTATTAAATATAAGTTTTTGCATAACAGGTTTCCCTTACTGCAGAGATTTATAAATCTTAAAATTGTTATGATTTTTTATGTCTTGTTTGTCCTGTAAACCAACTCAAAGAGCAACACAGTCTATCGTTTACAAGAAGCTTATGGACTAACGGGTGCGAGTTTCCTTCCTCTGACCAGCTTCGAAGTCATCATACACAGGGCAGACTTGGAGCGTTTTCATGTCAGTTTTTCATTTGTTTGTTTAGATATATATGTTTAGTATATTAGATTGTTTAATTTCAGTAAATATATTAGATTGTTTAATTTCAGTAGGTTTTATTTCTTATTCATAAAATATAAAAAATCAAAAAAGATTTATCGTTGTCTTAGGGCAGAAAACGCATGAGTTTTACAGGTTTTATTCAAATCTGCAACTTGTAAATATTGTATATTTGTGAATAAGTTGTAATCCAATTAGTAATTAGATATTTAATTGCTAGAGTTAGTGTAATAGTAATTAGTAGTTTGTATATAATAGTTAGAGTAGTTTATATTTAGTTTTAGTTTAATTTAGTAGTTTGTTTTAATTAGATTAGTGTATTAGTTTGTTTTTGTTAGTTAGTTTAGTTTCTTGTATTTAGTTTTAGTTAGTTTGTTTTATTTGTTTTAGATAGATTAGTTAGTTTGGATTAGTTTCTCTTTGGTTTTCCTAAGATCTTAGAGCGGCCAACGAAGTCGTTAAACCCGTCAGGGTGGTTCATTCCAAACGGCTTGGGTTATTTAGACAACCCCGGACCGGTTCCACTCTCTCAATTGACGGACGGACAATTTCACCCGTCAACACGATCTTAACTATATTAATTTGTGGCTTAACACCCAATCAGTCCATGATCTCTATTTAAAAAGTATGGAGAGTCATTTGCATATAATCGATTGTGATAAACTCTCTTGTAAAATATTTTTCTTTTGCATTAAAATATATTAGTTCTAAGGGTTTTAACCATTTAAAAACATCAATGTATGGATCTTTGATCTAGTGATGTGAGTGGTTAATGAAGGTGTTCACCCTGTGTGGGAATATCATGTTTTGCTAAACGATTTCAGCATTATGTATAAATTAGTTATAGTCATTGTTATATATTATATTTGTTAACTTATATTATAAGTTACTTACATAATACAAGTTAATTATAGTTGTTATTGTATAAAATTATATATATATATATATTTCTGAAATACTAAATATAAAGTATTTTATATTATCACTACTTCAAGTCATTAAAAAATAAATCTCACATTAATTAAAATCATAATGAAACCACCTTAAATTATCTGCTATAAGAAATATATATATATATATATATATAGCAAGTAATTTAAGGTGATTTCATTATGATTTTAATTAATGTGAGATTTAATTTTTAATGACTTGAAATAGTGATAATAAAAAATGTTTTATATTTAGTATTTCAAAAATATTTATCATATCTCAAGATGATATTACAAAGATCTTAACTAAGGTGAGGTTTATATGAAGTTAAATTTTGCCAAATAAAAATATGACACATAATGATCATTGACTTCTATAAATCCAACTGAATGATTATCATTGACTTGATTTCTTGAAACTCTATTGGTTTTTTAATTCCAACTCATCAACATAGATTTTTCTTATGAGGCCCATTTTAGACCCCAAATTTACTCTAATTGTTGAAGTCTCTTTCTTTGAGTATACCCCCTATGAACCAAATGTGTAATTTCCCTAACCTAGTCTTGGGGCCTCATTTTCCTTGGTCTCATGCCCTAGTTGATTACTTTTGGATTTATATGGCCCCACTTAGGTCCTCTTGCTGACTTGGGCATTGTTGGGAAATTTTCATCCCAAATATTGCTCAAAACAATTAGAAATCCACTTTGGGACTATAGGCACCCCCCATTTTTGGCAGACACTCTTAGTTATTGGTCAAATATGAAAAACTTGCCTATACCTTGCTCTTTTGGCACTCTAGTCACCACATATGGCTATGTGCTTACTAGGGTTGTGTGTAGCACTATGCTAACTTTCCATTTATTTCTATGATATAAATGACTTGTTTTTGGCTTAACATGTGTAGTCCACTCCTTTACCTATGTAGTTACTAACCCAACACTTATGCTTAGATCATTGCAATGAAGATGAAATGCCCTAGATTTATGGGTCACATTGACATCATTCCATGACGACTAGTTGTATGAATAAGAAAACCACTCCTCCCCTCAACTAGTTCTTGGGAACAGACCTTGGATTGCACTATATGCTCTAAATCTCTTGTTAATTAGTTTTTGCACAAAATCTCCCACATCTTCTTGGATCTCAATTGGTTTTATGTTTCCATCAAGCTCATTGCTCAAGGAGGTGTGCTCAAGGAGGTGTCATTGCCACTATTCATCACCTTTCCTCACTCATTTCAACCTTCCCTCTTTGCATTAGGACTTTGAGATTACCTCGTGGTGTTTTGAGCATCCCTCTCTTTACACTCTGATTGATCCTCTTCCTATCCTTCCATCTCAAAGGAATACATCATTGTCGACATGTGAGGTGGGAAAATGCAATCTATTGAAGAAAGACAAGCATCTTCTACCTTCCTTCATGCATTTAATGTAAGGTTCTTTGCTTGCATTGTTATTTTGTTTCATTTCTTTGTAAATATACATGTGAGGATTAAGAAACTCACAAGTTTTTGCAAGTCGATCTAACCATTTCAAGTACGAAAAGGAGACCTAATCCTCTCTGTTATTTGTTCTTTGTTTTTGTTTCTTTCCTTACATTCCAAGGGCACTCATCTAACCTAGTTAAGGGTTCTCACCCAATTAAGTGTAAATCAACCCTCTATCTTTCTTTCTTTTTTATTTCGTTACTGAAATAAAGAGGCAATTAACCCTAATGTTTGTTGATCATTAGTTTTAATTGGGTCAAGGGAAAAAGAAAGGTTTTGTTTCTATCCTTTCATGATTATCTTTATCTTTGTAGATTAGTTAAGCTAGCTAAGAACCAAAAAATAGATGTTAAAAGACTAGTATTTGTTCACTCATTTTCTTTGTTCATTTTTGGGTCTTAATTAAAATAATCACACATAAACTAGTTGTTAAACAAGATAAAAATCAATCCTCCAACAACCATAGACACATTAACAAGATTAAACACTAATCTACTCACATGGCCTTGCTTATATTACCCCTAGTTTTCCCCAATTACTTAGAGTAGTCATCCTAGCGAAACTCACATTTTTTGGTAGGGAGTTGGCTCATTGCCCTAGGGGTTGTTCTTTGTCCTTTGCTTGCTCGTTGTAGTCTAAACATTCTATGGATTTCCCTTTTTTTGGCTGCTCAAAATAACATAAAGGATACATATTACTTTACCATGAATTCCTATAGAATCAATTTAGATAAATGGAATTGCAAATGTCAAATGTTATCATTGTACAATCGAATGCAATAGGGGTATGTGGGTGCTGAATCCATTTTTCCACTAAAAACGAAAATTTTAACAATCCAAAATTGCACTTTTGGCAAAAATTACATGGTCAAATTTCAATGATGACAAACAAAAAAAAAAATCAAATTCATAGAACATTTGACCACCTTTTTTGCTCCTAAAATTAGTTGGCCTCCCACACTAGAACATGGACTTCCTATCTCATCCATCTTGTTTGGATCTACCTATTTCCAACTTAAATTGTCCAAACATTCCTAAAAAAACTATATCTTCAAAAATACAAGAAATTAACAAAAGTGATAGTTAAAGACCTTGCTCTTCCCTTTTCAAAAATTTATTTTTTGATTTCTTGTTTGTTTTTCCCTTTTTAATGTATTTTTTATTTTCTTGTTCAAGGATGAGAGAAAAATGTATTTTTGGTTTCTTTTACATACAAAGTTGCAGTTAATAAAGTGTGATTTTCATTTTTGTAAAAAAATTATTAACTAAAAGCTCAAAAATTTATCATATATTATTGTATGTGTAGAGTATGTATAGATTTGGTTTCTTTTAGATACAATGTTGCAGTTAATAAAGTGTTATTTTCATTCAATGTAATTAAAAGTTATGTAAAAAAGTTATTAACTAAAAACTCAAAATTTTATCATATATTATTGTATGTATAGAGGATGTATAGATTGTGTTTTTTCCTGGATAAAAGGTTACACTACAATCAGGGATAGTGTTTAGTCTTGTGTATAGGAAAGGCTAGATGCAATTAGAAAGCATATGACCCTACTGAAGGTAGCCTTGAAAATGACCACAAGGAAAATTGACATTTTTGAGGATATTATCTAAAGGTAAAACCATGTTTGGCCCTGTAGTAAGCCTTTGAACTGTTTCTGATTAGCTAAGAGTATCTGGTAGGAGCAGAATCCCACCCCCTTATAGAGCCCACCAGTGAGTCATTTCAAGTGGTGTGATTTTTCTTGAATAATGAAGATGAATCAGCTTGTATTCATGGATAGCAACCAATGATAGCTGTCCTCACCATCAGTTGACAAATAAGTTATAATAAGTTTTGTCACCTACAATTGTGCTCGTGAAAATTTTCAATATTGAACCATGTACAGCACTCATCATGCTCTTCTAATTCTAAATATTGTGGTGCATATACAGCACTCGTCATGCTCTTCTAAATTTCTAGGAGACACATTGTGGGTAAAACAGAGTCGACCTTTTAAATGTCTGTTGAATAATGAGAACAACAATGACAATTTCCATCAACACCAAAGAAACAATAAAAATAGTATTTCCCTATGTACATATTGAACCTGGGAGTGGTATTCAGCCGGACACTAGCATGGGAATGCCGACAGGTGAAATTTGTATACCCGTTAGTTCCCCTTGGAATCTACCATGTCCCTTGCATGGGGACATGGTATAGTAGGTTTGATCGATATTTTACAATTCTATGGTATTCTGAAACGGCTGTAGCTGGTCCATACCGGCATTCGATGTCTGGGCATAAATTCTTCTTTGGTTCACAGGTTGTATGATTAATTGTAAAAATGGAACACTAATATAAATAGAAATCTCTTCTTGAGCAGTAATTCCCACTGTACATATATTTCTAGAGCGCCAGGATTATAATCACACGTTCAACTAGAAAAACAGATAAACATAGAACATCTACTCAATTCTTATGGTGAATATAGCTGCAATAAAATGATCAATTTAACCACATTCAACAAACTAAAACATTGAAAACATAAAGCAAATCACATCTCAACGCATTTCAATTTCAGTCGGAACAAGATTTGATGTACAGCAATAAGAAGCCAAGTATCAAACTCACTTTTAACCCAGCGAAGTTCTTATATTTTTTGTAAGAATGTTACTGAAAAGAGAGTGGAATGTCCTTCATCCATAAAATAAAAATATTGTGGCCCGCTTCCTTCTGGGCACTTTTACAAGGCTTACAACTAAAATGTGCATGTTGTGTTAAAACAGACATGTTCTAATCATTTCTATACATCCGTAATTAAATGGCCTCTTGGAGATGAAGTAATAAGTCCAAAACAAATAGTTGTATCCGGCATCGAACTACTTAACTAAATTGAGATTGACCACTAAAATTAATATGAGATACCCATAGATGGGTTAGTTACTAAGAAAAACAATTGTGTTAATGCTAAGTGGCTATACATCCATAAAGTGGAGACGAAAACTTAACCCTGCTCCATCAAGTGACTATATTCTTAGAATAGCAGTAATAAAATTACGTCAAAACAAGTTAAAGGATTTATTTGGGGATACTCTGCTATAAGTTCATGTAAATAAATCACACCAATACGATGGTAAAGCAGAAAACACAAGGTCTATGCATGATGCTATCGGATATAAATTACATATTAGATTATTTCTTGAATGATTGTCACACCGCTGAAACTTGAAATCCACAGCAGACAACTACTCGGAAAGGTGGTTTTCCTCTGATAGCATAGATAAATGGAAGTATCTCATATTTCAATAAGTTTGTGATTCAGGAGAAACCTCCAAACACTTTAATATCAATACTGGCAATGCCAGTTAGAGGAATTTGTTGAAATAATGTAACTGCAAAGAGTATTCTTATTATTATTGTTATTTTATTCATAGGATTAATCCTCATTGTGGATTAATCATGTCGGTAATTGTATTAGGACCAAATCCCCTTTTGCAGATTGGTCAACGGACAATTGTAATAGGCAGAATAAGAAGTCGGCCCCAGCAGTTATTATTGAGACCCAGAAATAAATTAAAGGTGGGTTTACCTACCCAGAGTGAGAGGTCGGCCCTGCCAGTGAAGACTCTTCACACGTGTCAGTCTTGTATATATAGAGAGGCTAGTGCCTCACTTTATCACACAACTCACTTGCTCATTTTCTTAAGAGGCAAGCTGCAACTTACCAGTGGGAGAGAGGGAGAAGAGTGGCGCATCTTTTGGAGAGGACTATCTGTATTGGTTTGAGTTATCTCTTGAACATTGTATTGGCAATTTATGATAAGGAAGTTTTTGCTAGGTTTTCTTCCCCTAGAGGATTTCCCAGGATAAATGTTGTGTTTCTTGTGAATGTGTATTTCTCAGTGATCTTGTTCTTATGTTGCCCTTATCTATTGAAATGCAAAAAACTATAATAATGGCATAAACATTAACATGGTATCAGAGCCAACCTGAAGGAAACATATTTCGCAAGAGAAAAACGTCACTGTTGCAGTACCTACAAATTAAGGTTTTTCAAAAGTGAATCTTTTCAGCCCTAAAACCACCTAGAAAGTTGTGCCCTCCCCCAAGGATCATTTTGGCACTTAGAGCGCACCTTTTCAGTGGCTGGATCTCCCGAAAAGTAAAACCCTAGTTTCACAAAAGTACCAGAAGTACCAGAAAACCAGTACCAGAAGTACCCGAGTACCAGAAGCACCAGTCCAGAAATCCGCAGATCAGATTTGGAGGGGTAAAAGTTGGATTTTCTCAGATCCAAGTACACCAGACTACTCGCCTCAACCAAGCGCACCTCCTGGTAAGGTCAAAATTTGATTTTAAGCATTTTCATTTTTGGTCATTTTTCGTAGCCTCAAGTACAAGATGTCTCCAAGCACAAAGTTTGTTGAGAAACTAGAAGGCATAGACAACTTCCGTGCCTGGAAGTATAGGATCGGTCTGATCCTTGCAGAGAATGACCTAGCAAAATTCATCAAAGAAGAAGTGGAGGAACCTGAAAATGCCGTAGAGAAAGCAAAGCATCAGAAGGACTCAATCAAGGCTCAAAGAATCATTGCAGATTCAATCAAAGACCACCTGATCCCGTATGTATCGTCCAAGAAAACTCTGAAGGAGATGTTTGACTCTCTAAGCAAACTATACGAAGGAAAGAACATCAACCGAAAGATGAATCTAAGATCTCAATTGAAGAATACCAAGATGCAGAAAGGAGAAATGATTCAAGAATATTTCTCCCGAATCTCAGAAATTAAAGAACAGTTAAAAGCGATTGGAGACACCATCGATGAAGACGAATTCATAATGACAGCTCTAAATGGTCTCACAAGACCTTGGGATACTTTCATCCAGACGATATGTGCCAGAAAGGAGAAACTACAGTTTGAGAGCCTATGGGAAGAATGCATCCAAGAAGAGACAAGGGTAGCCAACCGTGAAGCATTACTAGCAAGGGATGATGATCAAGCCCTAGCTACCCATACAAAAGGAGGAAGGAAGAAACCCTACTTCAAAAGGGAAACTCATAGAGAGCCTCAACCATCAAATAAATTCAACAATCAAGAATCTCATCCAAGAAATTTTTAGAAGAAAGGACAACGCAAGGGACAAGATCTCTCATCTATACAATGCTATCATTGTGATAAGATGGGACACAAGGCGAATTCTTGTCCAGTCATAAGAGAAGAATACAAGAGAAAGCACAAAAGGCAACATGCCCACATAGTAGAAGATGAAGAACCACCTATGAAGATGATTAAGGACCATGTCTTGATCTCAGCTCTCTCAGGATCTGTATCCCCTGGAGAGGACACATGGTTCATTGATAGCGGTGCATCAAAACACATGACGGGTAAGAAAAATACTCTCTCTTGTATTTCAGAAAATAAGTTTTCTCAGAAAGTGACTTGGAGATGATTATCAATATCCCATCAAGGGAGTGAGAGAATCAAACTACAAGCTAGATTCAGAAAACTCAATAACAATGAAGGACATACTCTATGTACCGGGCTTAAAGAAGAACTTACTCTCCATATCAGCGTTAGACAAGAAAGGCTATAGAGTTGCCTTCATAGATAGAGAAGTTCTTATGTGGGCTAAGGGAGAAACCTTAAATGAAGCAATCGTCATCGGAAATGAAAAAAATGGCTTATATAAGCTGAAGGGTCACCCAGAAACCGCCATGACCCATGCCATCGAAAACTCATGCGAACTTTGGCACAGAAGACTAGCCCACATCAACTACAAGGCACTACCATACATATGCAAAGCTGTCATAGGTTTACCAGAACTCAAGGGTGATCAGGAAGGCATATGCAATGGATGTGCGCAAGGGAAGAATATCAAGAACCCTTTTTCCAAAAAGGGATAGCAAAGCAGAAGGAGTATTGGAACTCATTCATTCAGACGTGTGTGGCCCAATGCCATTATCCTCCATTAGCGGATATGTATACTATGTATCTTTTATTGATGACTATTCTCGTAAGACCTGGATATATTTCTTGAAATCTAAAGATGAAGTATTCAGTAAATTCAAGGAATTCAAAGCCTTGATAGAGAATCTTTCTGAAAAGAAGATTAAGATACTCAGGTCAGATAATGGAGGAGAATATACCTCAAAAGAGTTAGTGAACTTCTGCAGAGATGTTGGGATCAAGAGGGAACTCACTACTCCCTATAATCCCCAATAAAACGGTGTAGTTGAAAGGAAGAACAGAACAATTATGGAAGTTGTCAAGACCATGATTCACGATCAAAATCTTTCTATGTGCTTATGGGCAGAAGCAACAATGGCAATTGTTTATGTGCAGAACCGATTATCCCATAACGCACTTGGGTTCAAGACCCCAGAAGAAATGTTCACCGGAAAGAAGCCAGAGGTAAGCCACCTAAAAATATTTGGCTGTCCAGTGTTTATTCATATACCAAAAGAGAAAAGAAACAAGTTGGAACCCTCCGGAAAGAAGGGAATATTTGTGGGACACTGTGAGGTCTCCAAGGCCTTCAGAATCTACATACCTGGTCACCGCCACATTGAAATCAGCAGGGACGTGACCTTTGATGAAGAAGCAGCACTTAAGAAATCAAGAAGATGCCATCTTGAAGAAGTATACGAAGAGGAACCTGTAAATCCCAGGATTACAGAATCCATGAGAGAAGTTCCCAGAACTGCAGAACCTATAAGGGAAGTCGTAACTTCCCCTGATGAGGAGACTCCTGAAGATCATGATATAACAGAAGTTCAAGAAACTCCTCAAATGACCTTCTCCCATAAAAGAAAGCTTGCTTGGGCAAGAGAACTTATTCAAGATGGAGAGAAGTATGGTGTTCCAGAAGGAACCACAAGACAGGTGAAAAGACCAAAGCCATTCTCCAGTTACACGGCTTTGATGTGCAATCTACTTGATGAAGAACCTACATGCTTTGAAGA
>ML776687.1:1465023-1483907 GCA_009831015.1 Picea engelmannii | reverse complement strand
CATGCACTCATACATGAAGCAAGGATTAGGAGGGAGCTAATCCTATGATCCATTGAAGATGATGAAGTATATATCCATGGTAGCAGCCATGAAAAGCAGTACGTGTTCAGTTTGACTTTAGAAGAAGCCTTCTTCGAAAAGAAACCTAAAAGTATCCTTGATTGTCCATCCACATCCATGATAATATGATGAAAGAAAGAAGTGAAATCTTTAGGGCATGGAATCTATAAGAAACTCCGTGAATCCAAGAAGCTAAAGAGAAACATGAGGAAGAACATGAAGATTCCAAGAAAGAAAGAAAAGACAGAACAACCAGTGATTGTATCGAGAATCACAAGACTATCAACCTGATATGAACTCACCAAAAAGCAATCAAGCAGAGGAAATGAAAAGTGTGATGAAGAACAGTGTATGGAAGACTTATGAATGCAAGCATTGTGAGATCCAGAACTAGAAGTTCTCCCAGATGGAGGGAGAAGACTATGATGATTGTTTTCTCCAAGTAAACCAGACATACCTCTACATGAGCCAATATATCGTTCACAATATCCATGGGTTGGAGTTTACATGTAGAGCAACCTCAAGGCTTTGAGGTATACCAGAAAGAGACCCTTGTATGCTGATGGAAGAAGACAACTTGGTGAAGAACCTCCAATACACAGTAAAAGCGTGGTGAAGACTTTCTTTATCAGAGATATTGTATCAGAATGGTCACTCAGAAGCTCAGAATGATGGATTGCTAATCCATGATAAATTCTCATGATGGCAGAAGAAGTATCACTTGGATATGTTCCAGTATGACGCTTGCCACGATGTTATGAGCTAGCAGGAAACCAAGAAGAATCCAACAATGATATACTTTATTGATCAGAGCTATATGAAGTCTTCAAAGAAGACCAGTGTTCCAGAAAGACCGAAGTACATTTAAGATCAAGCATTACATTCTCCAGAAAAGAGAAAGTGGTTCTCAAATATATATGTCCACAAATGAGCAAATAAGCAAACATTTTGGTAAAGCCTCTATCCAAGATGAAAGAGTTTGTGTACTTACGCTGGAGCTCGTGGAGACGACTTCCTTACTAAAAAAGGAAGAGATGACTTTCAGGTTGGGAGGGAGCACTGATGTGTTATTGATTTATGGACAATCATTTTTCAGTTCAAAAAATGGTCCAGGATGAGCAGTTCCTTTCCAGTTCGAAAAGTGGTATGAGATTTCTGATGAACATGCATTTTCCAGTTCAAAAAATGGTCCAGATCGAACGGTCATTTTCATAATGAAAATGGTTCGATGGATTGTTGATGTACCATAGACAACGATTTCCCATTGTGGTTAACATGGGAAATGGTCTAGGACAGACTCTCTTCTTGATGGTTAATCAAGAAGACTGGTCCGCCTCACCGGATTATCATTCTTTCGAGGATCACAGTTGTGAGAAGATTCAAAGAATGGTCTGTTTTGGAGGTTGTTGCAGGACAGTCATTTCCTTTGGAAATGGTCCGAACAATGATTCCTTAGGGCATATTCATTCTCTCCAGGTTGCACTTTGTTTAGTGCCGGAGGAATGGCCCAGGGTGGGGAATGGTCCAGGTTCATCAATCAGGGACAGACATTCCTTAGGGCAGACTCATTCTCTCCAGGTTGCACTTTGTTTAGTGTCGGAGGAATGGCCCAAGGTGGGGAATGGTCCAGGCTCAGAAATCGGGACAGTTATTCTTCCTTGCTTGAGAAGAATAGTCCAGATAGCTCATCATTGATGTTTGACTTTCTGAGGGCAAATGCTCTTCCAGATCTCACAGATGTGAGTGGAAGGATGGCCCAGATGATTCAGTTTATATCATAACAATGTTTTCTGTGCAGGTTGATATCAGATGATTGTTATGAAGACTGTATGTCTCTGGACAATAGATGCATGCTAATGTAGTGGATGTGTTCCACTGATTATGATTATATGTCATTGATCAAGTATTCGTGTGCTACTTGGTGTTGTAGTGTACCACTGGATAGTAGTTGTGTACTACTATGGATAGACACAGTTGTGTTCTATTGAATGACTTTGTTCTGATTGCCTTGAAGACTATCAATAGTGTTGGAAAATGTTTAATCAGCTAGATGGATGATCAATGGACAGAGATTTCCCAGACGGAAAATGGTCCAGGACATTTATTCTTCCAGGACATATGTCCAGATTAGAAGAATGGTTCATGTGTCACTCTGTGGAGTGAGTGACTTATAAGTTATCCAGCATCATGTCTGATTACTTAGATGGAGTATGGTTTCGAGAGTTGATACAGCTGATGACACTGATAGTGATGATGGTGCTGATGATCTAGTCATGAGATAGTCTATACGACCATGTTGATGCTACCGGGTGAATGGTATGTTTGTGCTCAAGACCATTACCTTCAATACCTCCCTAGCTAGGAGGGAGTGTTGATATTATGGTAGTTGCGGGAGGTATTTACCTCCACGTGTAAACCTGACGAGAATAGATTATTCCGGAAAGCAAGAAGAAACCCTAATGAGTTGGCTAATAACCCTAGAAGACAAGTCGTCTCAAGAGGATAACTTGTATTAGGTTATTAGCCTCCAAGAGAAGAAGTCGGCTAGAAGAAATATTATATACTAAAGAATTAGTACCCAGAATGAGAAGTCGGCCCTGGCAGTCTGCCAGATTTAGTATAAATACAAGAGGCCAGTTTTCATTCTAGCCAGTATTCTAAGAACTGCAGAGAACACTTGTGCACACTGCAGTTGGGCAGTTTTGTGCGCAAGTTTGGAGGAGAGTTGTCATTGCAGCTGCTGCAGCTAGCAGATTTCGTTTTGGCTTGGACTATCTCTTGGTTATGGTTTGGACTATCTGATCAGCTCTTGTTTGGTGCTCTATCCTTGGAGAAAGGTGCGCTACCTTTTGTTTGGCTATCTAGCCCAGGGTTTGCTTCTGGAATGATTCTCTGTCAAGGTTAAGGTGCTCAGAGGGTGGCTTCGGCCTATGGTTGGGTGACAATAGTGATATTGTCTATGGTAAAACGAGCACAATCCATCAAATTCTAACACCACCATTGTGTCTGTATATCACAATGTTTCTTGGAGTTCACTGTTTAACTGCATATACTTTCCACCATTGCGTCTCTATATCCCTTGTGCTTTAATTCCTTGTTTTAAAGAGTTGATATTCTCGTGCCACCCCACCTATGGTAGAAGTTTGTACTCCTCCTGTATCTCTTTTGTGCTTCAGTTTTTTCGTTTTAAAGACTTGATCTTTTCATGCCATCCCACCTATGTTAAGAGTTTGTCCTTGGTTTCTTGAAGCTCCAAAATCAATTGATTATGCATGCTTATTAGTGTTTAAAAAAAAGCTAATTGAAGAGACTATAGTCATGTGTGCCTTTAGTGTGTGTGCGATCACCATTCTATCTTGTGCATAGGTGATCCAACAATGTTCATATTCTTGGTATCACCACAGTTTATTTGTGTCTTATCACTTTATTGGTCCATGATCTCCATTTAAATATAATGGCAAGTCACTTGTTCAACATGACAAAGAGTAGTATTGTACTGGATGTATGATCTCCATTTAAGCAGTGATGCAGCTATTTTGTTTCTCTGTGGATATTTCTCTCTTTGAGGGTTTTACCATGTAAATCACATTGTCTATATCACTGATATCTGTGAGTTATGTCTCTGTGGTGTTCACTCCTTGCTTGCCCACCTGTGATTTCCCAATATAGTATTAGAGCTAACACGTGGCAGGTATGCAGGGCACTATGCTCTGACAGGGCATATGTTGCCAGTGTCTACAGTCAAGGGTTGTTTGCATGCCAACCATGTGACAATCTACAGTAGGGTGGTCTTGTTGTTGATGTTTAAATGCAACAGGTGGGTGATGATCTTCTGATTCTTGTTTTGTATGTTGACAATCTCATTCTCACTAGTAGTGATCCTCATTTGATTAGCTAAATGAAGTCTAGTCTGAGGAACTAATTTGAGATGATAAACTTAGGGCACCTGCATTATTCTTTTGGCTTACATGGTTTGCAAACGAAGGAAGGGATTTCCCTTTCTTAGCCTATGTATGCTATGGATCTCCTTCACCGATTTTACATGGATCACTGTAAATCAATCCCAACCCCTTTTCAATCCAGAGTTAAGCTGTTTACAAGTGTCCTACACCTCAAGTGGATGACACTTTGTATTGGCAGTGGATTGGCAACCTTTTATACTTGACTCATACTTGTCCAAACATGTCCTTTTTGTTGATTTAATCTCTCAGGATATGTAAGAACTGCATGAGAACCACTAGAAAGCAACAACACAGATACTTCGGTACATCCACTGTATAATTAAGTGTGGTTTCAGGGGGTTCTACTGTTTTGGTTGGTTTCACTAAAAATGATTGGGTTGGAGACTCAAATGATTGGAATTCCACTGCAGGTTATGTATTCAATCTTGGTTAAAGTTCTATTAACTGGACATGCAAGAAACAATGTGTTATTTCTTTCTTCAGCCGAGGATAAATATAATCCAATAGTGCACACAGGACAGGAAGTACTTTGGCTTCAACAGATCCTTTTTGAGTTTGTCTTCGATAAATCCTTTTTTTCTTTGGTTTCTAACAAGTGCACCCAACCACTATTTCGTGTGATAGTGAAGGTGCCATCGAGTTTGCCCATCATACAGCTCAGCATCAGCACACTAAACACGTTGAGATACACATACAGTTCATTCAGGAGCTTATTCATAATCAAGTTATTGACTCGACATTTTTCAACACAAAAAAAGAAGTTGTTGAAATCTTCAGGGAGCGCCTGACAGAAGCCAAGTTTCTTCATCTTCAAGCTATGTTAGGTGTGCAGGAAGTTGTCATTAAAGGGGATAAGTGTAATGCCTCCTTCGTTCTCCTATGACATTTTGTAAATCCTTCTCCTATCCCAAATTGTATATTAGACATCAAGAGTTGCTTCAAACCAACTTGATCTAATGTACTATAGTCAAAGTGTGTTTTAGTGTGCTTTAGTACTTACGTTTCTAATCAGTCACCATTCTATCTTGTTAATAGGTGATCTGAGGGTGCTATTATTTTTTGTATTCGCAACAATTGATTCGTGTCTTATCACCTTATTCAAGCTTATTGGTCCATGATCTCTATATAAAGATCATGGAGAATCACTTGCAATGCATGATAGACAATATAGTATTGCACTGGATGTAACCTTTCTTTTCCTAACCAATAATACAACTTTTTTGTTGCTCCATCGATGTTTCCCTCTTTGAGGGTTTTACCACATAATCGTGCTGTTCTATTTGTGTGACTTAGTTTGCTCCTGGCTTTCCCACCTGTGAATTCCCAATAACATAGTACGCTCCCACATAATGAAAAAAATCTCTACAGTTCTGTATTTTTCTGCTGACCCTATAAAGGTAATGGAGAATCACTTGCAATGCATGATAGACAATATAGTATTGTACTGGATGTAACCTTTATTTTCCTAACCAATAATACAACTTTTTTGTTGCTCCATTAATGTTTCCCTCTTTGAGGTTTTTACCACATAATCGTGTTGTTCTATTTGTGTGACTTAGTTTGTTGCTCCTTGCTTGCCCACCTGTGAATTCCCAATAACATAGTCATAAAACGCTCCCACGTAATGAAAAAAATCTCTACAGTTCTGTATTTTTCTGCTGACCCTACATAACTACAACGATATAGTAGGCATTATGTGGCATCCCCGTCCAAAATTCCCGCCCTGGGACAAGTAGCCACTAAACAAGCCATTAAAATTCCAACCCTCAGCAGACCCATTCACCGTGACATCGCAGAGAAGGTCGGTCTCCCATGGAGGCCAAGAATTGTATAAAATGCACACATAAGTGCAATAATAATGATGTGGCATAATTAAACAAGCATGGATCAACAGATTTCTGAGCAACCAAATGCCCATGATCAAAATTAAACATAATCCCACACAGCGTGCAAAATACATATGTTTCCATATTAATAAATAACATTCAATTGCAGATTCAAAAATAGAGATAAAACACTTATCGTTTAACAGAAGATAGTCCAAGAAATAGGCTGCATACAAGCAATTTTCTACCCAATCATAGGCATCCAAGGTAGATGTCACCCCCAAGCCAAGCTATGAGGCCAACAAGGTGAAGAAACCAAGCTACATGCTTCTAGCTCACTCAACCCAACCCATCAGCTCTCATGGCTCAGCCAATCTGCTCACTATACAGCACTCCAAGCATCTCATCCAGTAATCAAACAGCCATGGCACTCTCTTTCACTGGCCTACACAACACAAGAAAAATCTTCCCTTTCTCTGCTCAACAATGCCTTACTGATTTTCTCCCCTTCCAATGCTCTTCAATGTAGGCAGAAAAAACCCAATCTACTAAATGCCCTTTGGAAATAGCCTACAAAATAACATTTGGTTCTCAAGGATCAAATGAGGAACAAATACGCAGTGGGTGAAGGATCCCTAACTTGCCTAGCTTCTGTGCTCACCTATAGCCATCTATCTCTCAACCAAAGTCTGCAATTCCTCTTTCACAGTGTTGATTTTGATCAACTTCCCAATTGGTTAATGGTTAGCATGGGAGAATGCATCATGAGGAATGTAAAGCATGAACATGAGAGAGTGATCGAATGAATGACAATGAGAGAGGGGAATGATAGTTGACTTTCCTTCTGACAAGAAAATAAAGTACTCTTATGTTTCCTCGTAACAATTGTACTCAGCATATGCTCCAATAACTACATCATAAAACTTCCCCACCAACCTCTTCATGCATTCAGTGACTGGCTTTCTAAGTCAATGGAGGTGGATGGGTTCATTTAAAAGACAGGATGGAAAAGAGATGAGATCTTAGGCAGAGACTTGGCAATAGAAGACCACTTTTCCATAGGCCCCCTTTCCTCTTCCCCTCTGATGGAATCATAGCCCCTCCCAGTCTCTGCACAGCCATCTCGGACCATTATATATTATATTCCAACATTAGTATTTACATCACTTGAGTTCAACATGGCAAGCCTACCACAAGGTCCATAGAAGTATATTAACATTGTCTCCGACACAAGTCCAAACCGAAGGTGATGGATGTTGTTGTTGCTGCTGCTGACAGGACAAGTCTGATGAAAGAGAAGAAAGATGGGCCCTCCAGGGCCATGCTCAGGTCAATCCTACTCTCGGTACTCCATGTCTAGGACCCGTGGGCCTCGAAACATGATCTCCTAGTTATTCCTAGAAATCGGGGATAACAAGACTCATATGGACATGTTTTTCCATTAAGGAACCCCCCTCGACTTTATCCTAACCCCTTGATTGGTTTGTCTTTCCCTCTTGGTTTATGTGATTGGGGTTTTAATATGTAATTAAATATTAATCAATATTTATATTAATAATATGTCAATAATTATTTATTATTCTAATACCCTAAAACCCTCTTCCCAACTATAAATTAGAGCCTATCATTTTCATTTCACTCACACTCACTCTCTCATCCTTCTACAAGCTGCGGCTACCTCGATGACTATTCCCTCTTAATTGATTGGGCTTCCTCTTTTGTTTTTCAAGTCTCAGATCTGCGATTTTATTGGTTGGAAGTTTTCTATTTGGATTTGTTGTTGGATGTATCTCCTTTGAGGTGAAGAGTGTTGCCAGATCTGTTTTCTGCTTCAAACCTGCCCCTTCTAAGCTGTCGGAATTGCCCACCTTGCTACCAGACTTGTCTTCAGTGTCAAATATGCCCCCTACCTAGCTGTTGGGCTTGTTGTAGGGTTGTCGTCTCCCTCTCTCGTCACGGATCTATGTGTGGAGGAGCCACGGCTACTTTCTGGGCACCCTTCGTGGTTGTACTTACCTCCACTCTAGCTTTTGCGTGGAGTACTGTGAGAGTTTGCAACTTACTGCCCAGTTTTCTGAGTAAGGAATCTTGTGAATTGTTGTTGGAGCTTACTCACCTGTCCAGATCTATTCCTGTGGTATCATTGTAGATTGGAGGGTTTTTTGTTTGAGTTATTTGTTGTCAAGACTTTGGGTTATTGTCATCTTCCTTGGGGCTTCCTATTGGCAAAACTGTTCTAGAGTTCTCTTTGACAAAGATCAAACCCTAAGAGGTTTGATCCATGAACCTAAACTAAATCTGAGCATACTTACAAAGGCTTACATTCACATGTGTATCAGGTACATCTCTCATTAATTCAGGAGATAAGCTAAAAGCTATTTGTTTCATACTTAGAAATATTTAAATTGTTTCAGATCTATTTGTTTTATACTCGGAAATATTTAATTTTTTCAGATCTGTTTGTTTCATACTCAGAAATATTTATTTGTTTTAGATCTGTTTGTATGTTTCCTTGTTTATGTTGATCTAGTAAACGAAAAAAATTTAAAGGCATTATTGTTTTGAATTTTCCCTATTTCTAACATGGTTTCAGAGCATAGGGCGTGAAAAGAGCTCAAGAATTGCAGACTTGAGCCTGCATAGATCCATTTTGTTAGGGTTTGTTTTGCAGATCAGCAACATATCATCTACGTAAACTGATCCAGAACTCAACATAGTCTCTTCTTCAGTCAAAGCTGAAGATAGACTTGAAGGGGCCTCCAACTTCAATGCTTGGAAGTGTAGGATACTCAACATCCTTGAAGAGAGTGACCTGGAAGAGCTGGTTACTAGGGTAATTGAAGAACCCACTTCAAATACTGTCAGAGCTGCATACAAGAAGAAACAAGCCAAAGTTAAAAGAGTCATTTTTTACTCTATTAAGGACAGCATGATGCCCATCATTGGTCATTTAAGGACTGCCAAAGATTGCTTTGATACCCTAGCAAATCTCTATGAAAAGAAGGCTCCAACTCAGAAGAGAATATTGAAAAAACAACTACGTACATTGAGGATGGGAAAGGATGAAACCATTGTTGCTTTCTTCTCCAAGATTGCTCAAACCAGAGATCAGCTTACAGCAATAGGAGGAATTGTTGTGGATGATGATGACCTTGTGCAAACTGCAGTTGATGGACTCTCTGAGTCATGAGGAGTCTTTCTCGCTTCAGTCAATGGAAGAGAAGCTCAACGTAACTTCGACAGATTCTGGCATGAATGCTTAGAAGAAGAAGGAAGACTCAAAAGTAGAAATGAACATTCAATTCTAAGAGATCATGCCCTTTCAGCTAAAGCCAAGAAATGGAAGAAGTTTCATCAACCTAATGGCAAAGGTAAGAAACCTCAAGGTAAGTTATCTCATCTTAAACCTCATTTATCTAAAGTAAGATGTTTTCACTGCAATAAGCTAGGACATTATGCAAAAGATTGCAGGAACCCTCCCTCTCAGCAGAGAAGAAAAGGTAAGTTCCATGCTTCAGTTGCCACTGAAGAAACAGAGTCTCAACAAGAACCTCAAAGAAGAAGAACCAGGGCAGCCACCAAAGAGCAAGAACAACACCAAGAATATTATCTCATATCAGCTCTTTCTGGCACTATAACCAAGTCGGAGGAGGTTTGGTTAATGGACAGCGGTGCCTCCAAACACATGACAGGTTTCAAACAAAATCTTGCAAACTATCGGGATAAGAAATTCAATGTAAAGGTAGAATTGGGTGATGATGGTACTTATGACATAAAAGGGTTTGGATCTGCTTCTTTCCAGCTTCAATCAGGTAATATTTTTCATATTGATGAAATTCTTTATGTTCCTGGTTTAAAGAAAAATTTAATCTCAGTTGCAGTGTTAGAAAGCAAAGGATACTCAATAGCCTTCACCAAAGGGAAAGCTCTCATGTGGCCCTCAAATCGAGATTTGAGCACTACTATGACTATTGGAACTCGTGAGAGTGGACTTTACAAAATCACAGGTCAAGTTGTTCAAGCACTAGCTCATGAGATGATAAATCCCTACGAGCTCTAGCACAGAAGGCTTGGACATCTCAACTACAACGCACTTCCAGGTTTGCAAAATATGGTAACATGTATGGCAATGTTTTCTTTTGAGCATGATAGTGTTTGTAGAGGTTGTGCCCTCGGTAAGAATACAAAGAAAGTTTAACCTCACGGCAATAGAAAATCTAATGGCATTCTAGATCTAATTCATTCTGATCTTTGTGGGCCTATGGTTGCTCCATCTATGAATGGTTGTATTTACTATATCAATTTTATTGATGATTGTTCTCGTAAAACTTAGATTTATTTTTTAAAGACTAAAGATGAATCTTTCAGCAGATTTCAAGATTTCAAGAATCTTGTTGAAAATCAGACAGGTAAACACATCCGGGTTTCCAGAACTGTCAATGGTAAAGAATTTGACTCCTACAAGTATGATGAACTCTGTCGGGCTTCCGGGATTAAGAGGGAGCTGATTGTGCCTTATAATCCCCAGCAGAATGGGGTTGCAGAAAGAAAGAACAGAACAATCTGCGAAGCAACCAAAGCCATGATGTATGATCAGAATTTACCATTATCTCTTTGGGCCGAAGTTGCAAGTACTACAGTCTACATTTAGAACAGATGTCCTCACAAAGCCCTTGAAGCAAAAACTCCAGAAGAAGTTTTCACCGGTATAAAGCCATCAGTTGATCACTTGAGAATCTTTGGCAATCCAGTCTATATTCATATTCCAAAAGAAAAGAGGACTAAGCTAGAGCCCTCCGAAAAGAAAGGAACTTTTGTGGGATACAGTGAAACCTCAAAGGCTTACAGAATTTATATCCCGGGTCAAAAGTTCATTGAGGTCAGCAGAGACGTGACCTTTCATGAAGAAGCAGCTTTTCGTCGTGTCAGAGAACTTCCATGTGATACAGAGGAGCAGGAAGCTCCATCTCTTGTACCTTCAGATTCACCTCTTCCAGATGAGCAGAGGGAGGAGACTTCAGAACTTTCAGTGGATCCCTCAAGGGATACTACTGAGTTTCCTTTAGAGAAACCTCTTGTTAAAAAAAAACCAATCTGGTGCCGGGAAATTCTAAAGGAAGCAGAAAACCATTCAACACCTAAAGGCACTTTTAGAGAAAGCAAGAAACCAGATAAGTACTCTGGCCTTATAGCTCAATTGAATCTTGTGATTGATTCAAAACCTTCCACATTTGAAGAAACCTCCAAACATCAAGTGTGGAAAGATGCTATGATAGAAAAATATGATTCAATTCTAAAGAATGATGTATGGGCAATGGTCCCAAGACCTCGTGGCAAATCAGTGGTAACCTCCAAATGGCTTTATAAGATAAAAAGCATACAGCAAATGGCAGTGTTGAAAAATTCAAGGCTAGATTTGTGGCTCGTGGCATTCTCATAAAGAAGGAATTGACTATGACGAGATCTTTGCTCCAGTTGCCAGATATACTTCCATCAGGATTATTATCTCTCTTGCCACAGTTTTTGGTTGGAAACTTCACCAAATGGATGTTAAGACTGTTTTTCTTAACAGTGAAGTTGAGCAAGAAGTGTATATCAAACAACCTGAAAAATTTGTGATCCATGAGAAAGAATCTCATGTGTGCAAACTCAAGAAAGCCTTGTATGGATTAAAGAAAGCTCTAAGAGCTTGGTATGGGAGAATAGACAGCTTTCTATAGAGTCTTGGATTCACCAAGTGCATAGCAGATCCCAATCTTTATATAAAGATTGTACAGAATCATCTGATTATCTTAGTCTTATATGTAGATGATCTGTTCCTCACTGGAGAGGAAAACTTGATAGCTCAGACTAAGAGGGAGCTTTAAGCAGAATTTGAAATGAAAGACTTAGGGCTTAGGCATTATTTTTTGGGCTTAGAGGTGTGGGAGAAACCAGGTGAGATCTTTCTCTCACAAGAGCAAATATGCAGTTGATGTGTTCTGCAGATTTGGCATGATGGACTGTAAGTCCATGACCACACCGATGATTTCTACCCTAAAGAAATTACACGATCAGGTTACAGGTACAGATCCAGAAGACCCCACCTTATATCGACAGATCACTGAGTCCTCTTGATGTATCTCATACATACCAGACCGAACATTTTTTATGCAGTGAATGCCCTCAGCCAGGTCATGTGTGAACCGAAGCATATACATATGGTTGTCGTTAAACATATTTTGAGATATGTTCGAGGGAATATAGCCTATTGGCTCAGATACACTTCCAGTGGAGGTGTAATGCTTCATGGATATACAGATTCAGATTGGATGGGCAATACAGTGGACCGGAAGAGCACTTCCGGATATTGTTTCAGTTTGGGTTCAGCGATGATCTCCTGGTCCAGAAGGAAACATGGCTCCATAGCCCAGAGCACTACAGAAGCAGAATACATTGTTGCAAGTGTTGCTAGCAGAGAAGCAGTGTGGCTCAAAAAGCTACTTTCAGACTTGTTCAGTGCAGAGCTAGAACCCACATTCATCCACTATGACAACCAGAGCTGTATAAAGCTCTCTCAGAATCCGGTGTTTCATGACAGGTCGAAACACATTGAGATGAGATATCACTATGTTTGGGACATGGTGCAGAAGAACATTCTCAGTATTCAGTATGTTCCGACGACAGAACAGACTGCAGATATTTTGACCAAGCCACTATCCTTGACAAAGTTTGTGCACTTTCAAGACATGCTTGGTGTTGTTGAGAATGCCTCTCTTGCTGAGAGGGAGTGTTGAAATTAGTGTAGCTGCAAGAGCCATGCTCCTGGAGGATGGCATAAGACCCTAGTTGTGGACTAGGGCCCCCAGCACACTCCCGGAGTTTCTTGGTATGAGCCCAAGCAGTGAGAGCCATGGCAAAAGTCCCTTGTGAGGGCCCCCAATAGATGACTGGGGTTCTTAGTCTAGGACCAAGCAGTAAGACCCTAGATGTGTTCTAGGGCCCCTGGATGTGTTCTAGGGAATCCTTTCCCAATGCTTGGATTGATCCTTGGATGTATTCCTTGGTGGTTGATATAAGTCCCTAGATGTGTCTAGGGCCCCTGGATGTGCTCCAGGGAACCTTTGCTTAATGCATGGATTGATCCTTGGTCTTGTACCTTGGTGGATAAGACCCTAGATGTGTTCTAGGGCTCCGAGATATGTTATGGGGCAACCTGGTCTTTAACCAGGTAGATCTTGGTGTAATACCAAGATGTGTCGATGTGTGATCATCTTCCTCTCTCCCGAGATGGTCCATGAGACCTAGGAGAGTCTATGAAGATGGGCATGACCACACTGTGTGATGTACCCCCTTATGCAGTGATGATAAATTTTATAGGTCACCATGAGACTCATATGGACATGTTTTGCCATTAAGGAACCCCGCTGGACTTTATCCTAACCCCTTGATTGGTTTGCCTTTCCCTCTTGGTTTATGTGATTGGGGTTTTAATTTTGTGATTGGGGTTTTAATATGTAATTAGAATATTAATTAATATTAATTGACATATTAATTAATATTTATATTAATAATATGTCAATAATTAATTATTATTCTAACACCCTAAAACCCTCTTCCCAACTATAAATTAGAACCTATCCTTTTCATTTCACTCACACTCACTCTCTCATCCTTCTACAAGTTGCGCCTACCTCAGTGACTATTCCCTCTTGATTGATGCGGCGTCCTCTTTTGTTTTTCAAGTCTCAGATCTGCGATTTTATAGGCTGGAAGTTTTCTATTTGGATTTGTTGTTGGATGTATCTCCTCTTAGGTGAAGAGTGCTGCCAAATCTATTTTCTGCTTCAGATCTGCCCCTTCTAAGCTGTCAGAATTGCCCACCTTGCTACCGGACCTGTCTTCAATGTCAGATATGCCCCCTACCTAGCTGTCGAGCCTATTGTAGGGTTGTCGTCTCCCTCTCTGGTCACGGATCTATGTGTGGAGGAGCCGCGACTACTTTCTGGGCAACCTCTGTGGCTGTACTTACCTCCACTCTAGCTGTCGCATGGAGTACTGTGAGGGTTTGCAGCTCGCTGCCCAATTTTCTGAGTAAGGAATCTTGTGGATTGTTGTTGGAGCTTACTCACCTGTCCAGATCTATTCTTGTGGTATCATTGTAGATTGAAGGGTTTTTTGTTTAAGTCATTTGTTGTCAAGACTTTGGGTTATTATTATATTCCTTGGGGCTTCCTATTGGCAACATTGTCCTAGAGTTCTCTTTGACAGAGATCAAACCCTAAGAGGTTTGATACATGAACCTGAACTAAATCTGAGGATACTTACAAAGGCTTACATTCACATGTATGTCAAGTACATCTCTCATTAATTCAGAAGGTAAGCTAAAAGCTATTTGTTTCATACTCAGAAATATTTAAATTGTTTCAGATCTATTTGTTTTATACTCGTAAATATTTAATTTATACTCATAAATACTTAATTGTTTCAGATCTGTTTGTTTCATACTCAGAAATATTTATTTGTTTCAAATCTGTTTGTATGTTTCCTCATTTATGTTGATCTAGTAAACAAAAAAAATTTAAAGGCATTATTGTTTTGAATTTTCCATATTGCTAACAATTAACTATATACCTTCTTAGACTAGATATACAAATATTGCTTTCGTTACAAACTAAGTCACGGGATTCTTACTAACCCCCCCCCCCCCGTGTCNCACCCCCCCCCCCCCCGTGTCACGTGTCCATCAAATCTGACACGTGTCGGATTCGATGGTTCAACGTGTCACATGCACGTGACATGTGCGAATTCTATGTCCGACACCACAAAAAGGCATGTCACAAACTCAGACACGTGTCCTGCAAAAAAGCAGCCCGCGGGCCCTCAAAACCGATTGTCATTTGTCTCATTTTTCCCACGGGTTGGAGCAGCAACTGAGTTAGAGTGCAGCAAAAGGCTTTGGTGGAGTGCAAGAAGGGATTACAAGTGCCATGCAAATGGATTTGTCCACCATTCTTCAAGTTTTTTTCTACAGCAGCCATGGCTCAATCATCAAGGGCAGTTGGAAGAGGGCAAAAGAAAGATAGTGATTTTCCCACTAATTTTGTCCCCCCTCCTTCATTTTCAACAGGGTCAGCTAGTGTTCCATTTGCTAGAAGTGGGGCTGCAGCAACAATTTCAAAGGCTGAAAAACATGTTTTAGCAAGGTAGCAAGCTCAAGAATCAAAGTATCCATTATGGAAGTATGTCACAAGACATCAAGGGCCCGGGTCCAAGTTAAAGGGGGGAGGTAGTATTCTTTGGACATGTAGTTTTTGAAAGAATCAATTTACAAGCACTTATTTCCGAGTAAAGGGCCATTTCTTGGGCACACCTTGTGGACTTGGACCATGTCAAGGAATGAGTGCATCCAAACGAAGAGAGTTGGAAAGAGAGGCCAATGTTGGCGAGGGGATCGTGGCAGCAGCATCTAGGAAAACCAAGAATGAGGATCCTCTTCCATTCTTGAGGAAACGATCTAGCAAACACCCATTTGGGGGTGGGATTGCAGCAACAAGAAAGAGGCCCACAATGGGTCCAATGGACAAGATATTTCAACTAGAGAGGCGAGATGAGTTGGATCTTACCATTGGGTTTTTTTTCTATCTCAACTTCATCTCATTTAATGTTGCACGATCTCCTTTGTTTATTGAGATGTGTCGAGGTCTAACTCAAGGGGCTCCAGCAGGGTAAATGCCTCTTAGTTCAGAGAGGGCTTAGAACCACATTGTTGGTTAAGGAAAAGAGGCAGGTGGATAAAATGCTAGAGCCTCTTAAAGCAGCTTGGCCCTCATCTGGTGTTAGTATTGTTTCAGATGGATGGACAGATCCAGAACGCCATCCATTCATTAACTTCATGGTGTCTTCCTTGAATGGACTAGTTTTCTTGAAAGCGGTGGAAGCTCTTGGAAAATACAAGGATGCACAATATATTGGTGAGTTGTTCATTAACATTATTGAAAATGTAGGTGTTGATTCTTGTGTGCAAATTATTACAGATAATGCACCTATTTGCAAGGTTGTTGGTTGTAAATGTGTTGAACCTACACAGATCTAACTAGAAAATACTACACACATTTGCAGAGAGAAATTGAGAAAGAAGAAGAAGAGAAAAAGAATGGAAGGATTCTCATTAATCGTATGAACAATGAATAATTTACACATGATATACTCGGTATAACTCAATGAATGTGCACTGGAGGAGAACCAATGCGCCATAGTGGTGGTCTAGAGTGATCTGGACACACACCAACAATTACGGGAGTGAACTGCCACCTAGTCTAGTCTCTCAAGCAGAGTTACGGGAGAGAACTGCCACCTAGTCTAGTCTCTCAGGCAGTTACGGGAGTGAACTATCACCTAGCTGAGTTATCTAGTCAATCAGTCTTCAATTAACTGACTGAACAGAGTGTAGTGAGGAGTAGATCAAGGAATCAAGGGTAATGTGTCAGTCTGGTGATAATCCCAAGGCAAGTGCGCATTAGCATGGTGATGATCCCAATGTTGCATGGTGATAAAACCAATGTTGCATGGTGATAAAACCAATGCAGCATCTAGACTCAACTCAACTAGTCAAACTGAAGTGTCAACTGAAGAGACTATTCTCCAGGTGGAATATTCTCTCCTAAAAAATAGGGGACTAGATAAATGACTAATAATGACTAATAAACAAGAAAAAACCTCAGGAAAAAGAAATCCTAGGTGTGTGTGAAGTAACTCCAACACCCCCCTGAACATCACTATGGTGAAAATAAAGAATGGGTCCCGACAACGAGGCCATGTTAGGTACCTAAATACAAAAGATACACTGAAATAAAGTGAGGAAAGAGGGAAAACCTCATGGGAAAAAACCCCCCTCAAGGTACAATGTATGTAAAAAGAAGAACTACAGTTGCTAGGCAATTGTGTCCTTCACTCCAAAACGACTTCGCAGAGAATGGAAGTTCCAATATTACAAGAACCGAACCGAAACCGGTAAAATCGGCCGGTCCAACCAGTTCTGAGCCCCCACCGGTCCGAACTGCCTCATCAAACCACCCCTGACCGGTTCCGTACGGAACCGGTTCTTTTGCTGAAGACTACCCGCGACCGGAAAAGGTAGGGGAAAATTAGTTTTTTTTTAAAGTTAGGGTTGGGGGCATGCATGGAAAGCTTCTATAATTGTCTAGAGCCCTTAATGAAGCTATAAAGGCAACCCCACCCCCTCTCTTTTACTCACACTACTCATCTGGCTTCTCTTGAGTTTTTGAGCTAAGGGTTTTTCTCGAGTTTAGAGAGCTGATTGCAGGGCTGAGTTGGAGAGGTTGCTAGGCTGCTTTGGAGAGGTGATACTTGGGCTCATTTGGAGAGTTATTTTGCCTCTTTTCTTGAAGCTGATTTGGAGAAGATTGGGAGCATATTTGGAGCTGTTTTGGAGCATATTTGGAGTTGTTTTGGAGCTTATTTCTTGGGCAGATTTGGAGCTTGTTTTCAAGGTATGTAAACTATGCACTTACTCCCCTTAAAATTGTTGTTGTTTTCTCCGAAAAAAATATTGTTGTTTTCTCCTAGAGTCCTAGCAATGAAAAAAACATAGGGTTTTTATTTGCAGATCTTTATTTGTTTCCATGGCTCCTAAAGAAAAGAGGGATCCAGCATGGCTTCATTGCCAAATGATTGATGGGGTAATGGTTTGTAATTATTGCCAAAAAGAGGTTGGTGGGGGAGGTATTCATAGGATCAAACAACATTTAGCCAATGCAAGGGGGAATATAAAACCATGCTTGAAAGTTTCTGATGAACTAAAAGCCGAGATGCAGGGCCTTCTTGAAGGCTTTCAAGCAGATAAAGCCAAGACTAAGAAGGTTAAAAAAGAGGTGGGGAGAAGTAGTGGTGGAACTCGATTTGATAGTGATCCTCAAGATAGAATGCCTAGTTTTGAGGAATCCTCTGCTTTCCCAATCCCTGGGCGTGATCCTTATACCAATCCTAGGGAAGAAGTAGAACATGTTGGTGGAAGTGATACTGATGCATCAGCATCCAAAAGGCCTCATGGTAACATTGACTCATTTTTTTTACCCCGCACTACCCCTGGTTCTCAGCACACTATTGATGCCAAATGGAAGAAGATAGAAAGGGAGGTTGCTTGGGAATGCATTGCTAGGTGGTGGTATGATGCAGAAATACCTTTCAATGCTACAAGGTCTGTTTATTATCAACCTATGTTGGATGTTGTAGCTCCATGTGGATCGGGCTTCAAGGGACTTGGTTATGAGGATATTAGGGGGAATCTGTTAAAAAATGAAGTTGAAAGAGTAAAGGAATACCTCACAGGGTTCAAGGAGTCATGGTCTAAAACAGGGTGCACAATCATGTCTGATGAATGGACTGATCAGCGATCCCGCACCATTCTCAACTTCCTTATTGCTTGCCCTAAAGGAACTATGTTCCTTAAATCAGTGGATGCATCTGATCAAGTGAAAGATGCAAATTTACTATTTCGTCTTTTGGATGAAGTACTTGAGGAGGTGGGGGTGCAAAATGTTGTACAGGTTATCACAGATAATGCCGCAAATTATGTTGCAGCTGGAAGGATGTTAGAGGAAAAGCATTGTACCATTTGGTGGACTCCATGTGCAGCCCATTATTTTGACCTCATGCTTGAGGATATTGGGAAAATTGAATGGGTGAAAAAAACAGTGGAACAAGGTAAAAGCATAACAAGGTATATTTACAACCACTCATGGGTTTTGAACCTTATGAGAAAAAACACTGATGGAAGAGAGCTTGTTAGGTCAGCTATCACACGTTTTGCAACGAATTTTCTTACGTTGCAATCCTTGATTGACCAAAAAGCCAACCTGAGGAAGATGTTCTCTTGTGATGAGTGGAATGCATCTCAATGGAGCAAGAAAGCCGAAGGCAAAGAGATTGTTGAAAAAGTGTATGAGAAAGCATTTTGGAAAAGGGCAGAGGAGATAGTGCTATTTAGTGCGCCTCTTGTGAAAGTCTTGAAAATGGTGGATGGTGATAAACCAGC
>ML776687.1:1437305-1453392 GCA_009831015.1 Picea engelmannii | reverse complement strand
GACCAATCCGCAAAAGGGGATTTGGTCCTTATACAATTATCGACATGATTAATCCTCAATGGGGATTAATCCAATAACAATAATAATAATAATGACATGATTAATCCTCAATGGGGATTTAATCCAATAATAAAAAATAATAATAAGAATGCTCTTCGCAGTTACATTATTTCAACAATTTTCTCCTTCCATGCAAAGAAGTTGTAAGGTGTAAGAATGAATTCTTTTTGGAAATCCATCTTTCCACTGTCTTCAATCTTTTGTACTGCAAAAAAATTTGGTGTAGCTTTTGCTTAGCAGTCTGTCGACTATGATACCATGTAAATGTGTTGAACCTGCACAGAATAAATCTAGCTAGAAAATACTAAACACATTTGCAGAGAGAAATTGAGAAAGAAGAAGAAGAGAGAAAGAATGGAAGAATTCTCATTAACCGTATGAATAATGAATAATTTACACATGATATACTCTGTATAACTCAATGAATGTGCACTGAAGGAGAACCAATGCGCCATAATGGTGGTCTACAGTGATCTAGACACACACTAGCAGTTACGGGAGTGAACTGCCACCTAGTCTAGTCTCTCAGGCAGTTACGGGAGTGAACTACCACCTAGCTGAGTTAACTAGTCAACCAATCTTCAGTTAACTAACTGAACATAGTGTAGTGAGGAGTAGATCAAGGAATCAAGGGTAATGCGCCAATCTGGTGATGATCCCAAGGCAAGTGCGCATTAGCATGGTGATGATCCCAATGTTGCATGGTGAGAAAACCAATGCAGCATCTAGACTCAACTCAACTAATCAAATTGAAGTGTCAACTGAAGAGAATATTCTCCAGGTGGAATATTCTCTCCTAAAAAATAGGAGACTGGATAAATGACTAATAAACAAGGAAAAACCTTAGGAAAAAGAAATCCTAGGTGTGTGTAAAGTAACTCCAACACTGGCGTGGTTGTGGAAGCTAAATATCCACAAATATTTTGGACACCTTGCATTGTTCATTCCTTGAATTTAGCACTTAAATCCATTGCTTCGGATGTGACATGGATAAGAAGTCTTATTGAGGATGCACGTCATATCCGCAATTTTGTACAAAACCATACCAATGCCCTCACAATCTATAAAAAGTACACACAACTATCATTGTTGAAGGTTGCAGATACACGGTTTGCCTCCTCATTCATCATGCTTAAGAGGTTGGGGGAGGTCAAGGCCGCTCTTGGGTCCATGGTTATTTCAAAGTTTTGGTCTTTTTGGAGAAAGACATGTTATCACTCCAAGAGTCACTCCCAGACTGTAAATGAGAGTAAGCTTGGTAACATAGAAATAAAAAGACTTGATTGGTTTTGTGGATCAAGAACGAAAAAAAAAAACAAGGAAGGGAAAGGACAGTAAGCTGATGTAAATCAATGATGGACCATTGGGCTATGGAGTCAAGCAAACACCCTATTCATTAAATGCAATCAATCTGCATATCAGATAAAGGTTTGTTAAATAGAAGAAGAAAAATATAACACAAAGAAGAGCATCCATAAAGCAGAGATCTTCTCTACATAAATGAATCCAAAGTACTTGAATGTAAACAGTGACTAATAAGCAAGATACATCAGATCCTCAGATGCTCAAGAATCCATTAATCAAAGGAAACCATGATCCTCAGATGCTCAAGAATCCATTAATCAAAGGAAACCATGATCCTCAAGGTGTACAATTCATTCAAGTAAGAAGACAAATTACAAAAGAAAACAAGAGATACAATCTAATAACACAAATATCATAAACCTTCAATAACAAAAATGTTTACAAAAACAAAATCCCCTCAGGGTTACAATGATCACAGGCAAAGTGCCTCCTACAACTCTCTCATCTCTCTTGCTCCTGAATCCAACCCTCCTACCCTCTTGTACAATGAATATATAGCCATATAGGTCTTTTCCAGCTCACCCATTCGAACTCCAACCCCTTTCCCAAAATAGAAACAACTACAAACAGAAAAGGACACGTTTTAACTAATTTCCTGCTTTTCAGGAGACGAAAATCTGAAAAATAGGCTTCCAAACACCACTTGTAATTCTCAAAACATAACAGTTGTGTAAAATCTGAGAACGGTTTTTGTATATAAGCTCGTTATGAAGAAAAACCTCTCTCAGTTTTTTTAAATTCATCTCCAGATGGCCACAACAGGTGTCACAAAAACATGTCTCAAAGAAAAAATCACAAAAACTGAAAACATAGGGCTCAAAGATTCTTTCGGATCTCCCAATCCATGACACCTGTGAGAAAAATGAAAGAGGTTAATGTTCATGGGTCTGTGCTTGACAATAAACTCCTTCAGATTTTGAAAATTCATCATGGTTCACCCGGAAATGATCCTGGAAGTCAGTTGGTCAAAAATATCATTTCAACAGTCTAGAACAGAGTTTTCGCAACACATTCTGTAGCGCCACTTATATGTATAATATCTATCTAACAATTACATATTTTGCAAAACTGAGAGAGGTTTTTGTTATTTGGTATGTGATGAACAAAAACCTCCTTAAGTTTTCAAAAATTCCTTCCCATTTGTTCATAGTCCAAGTTTTAAGTTAGTCACTCAAAACTTGCAGAAGCTTCCTTGCAAAATAACTCAGCAAATTTAGGTAGCGCCGACCTATGTAATTCACTCTCTGTTAAAATTTTGGTAACGCCTGCCTATGTATCTGCGTGAAATTTCGTAGCGCACCTCTGATTTCGTAGCGCACTGGTGTTTTTGGCCCCTCCTCGTGGGCTTTCTACCATGGCTCTGTCAATTGCTTTGAGCGCTGACTTGTGTGACTAACCGCTGACATGTGTTGTTGTTGATGCAGGTGTTGATAGCTGGCAGTATTGGAGATTGGTCCCTCGAGCCTTTATTCAACAACAAAAAATTTACATCCATGCTGCTCAAAGACTTGAGCTTTGGTAGCGCTCTGTGGAATTCGCAGCACCATCGTTTCACCAGTCTTAGGAGATTTTGGTAGCATTTTCGATAGTGATTTTCCAGGAATAGATTTGACTAATGTCTTACGCCAATTTTGTAGATGCAAATTCTTGTGCTAACATAGGCTCCATGGGGGATAGAGACCTCCCTGTGAGGCTCTAAGAATTCTTGTGGTTTTAGTGCCTTATCCTAGGGTTGCTCCCAACCTTTAACCTCTGCAACTTGCTCTGCAAACATCCACAATTTTGTATTGTGTCTAGTCCATTGGGCTATGGAGTCAACAGTCAACCATTCGCTAAAAAATTCTCAAGGCCTGGCTTTATTCACACAAATTGACTGCTATTTCTACAAACTGAAGGAAAAATAAATGCTCGAGCAACGAGCTTATTTCCTACATTACTCTACTCTAACCAGATCTGCAATTGGTTAGGTAAAGGTTGATTTCCATAACAGCCATCCAAGCAATTTCAATACTAAAATAATCTCATCCATATCACCTATTAACAACTGATCTCTGAAATTTAATAGTAGTGATAAAAACCCATTCAGGAAACCATACTCACCCGGAAACATTGATGTGTTAAAGAAATCTGAAATCTTTGAGTTCTCTGAAAAGTATGATTCCATGAAGGTTGTCACCGGGTCTTTATAACCGAGATCATAAACATGCTGGTCCATGGAAAACACCTGCTCAAACATGACTGCTTCTCTGCTGGAAAATTGATAACCTTCTTGTTCCCTTATGATCAGATCTTCATCATCAATCATTACAACTTCCTCTTTAGAATAGTGCTCACAAGAGGATGACAAAACAGGGTTTACATCATATCGATTTTGATCAATTAGAAACATATAGTTATCAATGCAGTCATCAACTATTTCATCTTCAACATTGTTTGAAAACTTCTCCTGAATTTGACATGCATACCTGTTCATTGAAACATCTGCAATCATTGAAGAATCTAATTCATAATTTGACACATACTTGCATCCTTGTTGTTGTCCCAGATCTGATTCACACTCACTGTTTCCTTGCTGAAAATCCGAAACGTACTGACAGTTCCCTTGTTCATGTGCATGCAGATTTTCAAAGTCAACCCGCTCTCGGATCCTTCTGGAAGCACAGATGTTCTCCTCCACTCCTTGAGCATCTTCAAACCACTGTCTTAGGGATGAAGACCCCCTTTCTAACAAGAGAAGGGCAAGTCCTGAATGAAGACCCATAACATAATATATCATGGCAGTTGTCTTTGTAGGCCGTGTTATCACTCCAAGAAACTCCTTAGGGTTGTAGGCTAAGAATGCTTGGTAACTTAAGAATATAATGTGTGGGTATGCTTGGAACAATGGGATCACTCAATGAGTAATGTAATAGACAAGTCATCACACATTCAAATGAAACAGTGCTTTTAGAAAACAATAATCAGACCAGACATTTTTTTAAAAGGAGAGGATGAAGAATACTAATCTTGATTGCCAAATACAACTAGGTGTAGGGCTTAATGCAAGGTAGTAAGAAATCCTTCACTTCAAGTCTATGAGCTTAATAAAGAGATGACAGTCTTTAAAAGCTAAGATAAACTGAAATAAAGTACAAAAACAAGATGCATGAACATTTCTGATATTGAAAGCAAAAGGAGACTATAATTCTATTATCCAATAAGAGTCTATACAGTAGCCAAAATGTATTCCCAGTTTGAACCCCCCCCTTTGTTCATCTATTGTCTTTAGCTTTATAGCTTTACAATGTACAGATCAGATCCTATGAAAAGGGATCTAGAATACTAAAAATAGCATAACATAAAACTAATTGTAAACTCTAAAGGAACATATCCTTTATTAAAGGAAATCAAACCATATCTAAAATGAAATCTTTGACAGCTGCAAAAGTATTCAACATCCTTCAAAGTGATGATAAGGCAGAAAATCTTCAAAGGCTGAAAGATAAGGTTTAAAAATGCCACCTGGAAAGATAGGTCATTCTTTGCCATAAATAGGTAACAAACTTTATCTCTTTCATCTTGCTAGCACCTCAAAAACTAGAACAGCGCTTTGAAGCAGATCCTCTTAATTATAACTTTGACTTATAAATCATCTTCGCGCTCTGTAAGATAATCAAACTTCGATCTGGGCAAAATTCATTCTTTTTCTGGCCATCTCAGGTTTCACCAGCTATTTCGCCTTACGATCTGCTAGTTAGCTGGTGAAAGCTCTGCTTTTCATCAGCTAACTAGTTATAATTTCTCCTTTTGCGCTGGTGAAAGCTCGGTCTTTGGATATCTTTTTGAATAGCTTTCCTCTACCGAATAGCTTCTTGCTGACGATGAACCAAATCTGTATGGGTCGTGAAATATTGTAGAGATATCCCACGGAAATTTTTAATAGATGCAAAATTATGCTTCACCATAAAGTCCTTGAGCTCAAAGCAGAATTGCTTAACATGTCCATAACCATGCATCATGACCGCTATGCAGATCTGAACAGTGTTTGCTCCAAGCAGTATAAACTCAGCAGCATGACCTCCATTTTCAACTCCTCCTATGCCAGAAAGTGATAAATCTGGATCAGGAAACTCGAACTTCATCATCTGCGCAATAAACGTTACTTTTGCAAGAACAATCAGATGCACAACCTTGAAGAATATCCACCAGGGGTTGAATAACCCTTCACACAAGATTCAGGCCCTAATGTGTCAAGATTGATTCCCATTACACTCATAATTGTGTTAATAACTAAAATTTCTTCACTTCCTGACCTCAATGCCACTCTCACTGGCTCAGCAAAATCTGTAACATTTGGAGTTATCTTTGCCCAAACTGGGACTGTTGCTTTCTCATTTACTCAACCACAAACCTCTTCCAATAATGCACAGTCTTTACCAACTGCAGCACTCATCTTGCGCTCTGGCATCTTAAGTGCATCAACTCCAATTTCTTCTATCAAATGAAAATTATAAATCTGCAAAGACTATCCTTGTCTTGCATAACCTTGAGGCTTTCCTTGATCAACGCCAACACAATCTGAAAATCCACATTGGTGGTAGAGGTCGGATCTGGCGCCTTCCCAGTCTTGGCAAACTCTTCCTCGACCTTCACTCCGTCATGGATCAGAAGGATAATGTCGCCACCATCATCGAAAATCAGATCAGGGCCACCGCTGAGACCCCAGTCAAGAGCCCTCTCGGTGCACCACCAATACTCCTGCAGTGTTTTCCCCTTCAAGGCAAACACAGCGGCACTATCGTGGCGTGGTCCTGAGTGTCTAAATCGTCATGTGGAGGAAACCCGTGATCCAGGTGCGCTTGAAAGGCTGAGCGGGACCGAACTCGACCCGGCAAGTCATCAATTCGAGCATCTCATCGTTTGGCAGAAAATTCCTCTGCTCTTTATCTATTGCATTTTGGCAATTCATTGACCACATGAAACAGTGGAGAAAACTGTTTTTAGAAGATCAGGAGCCCTGGACGCAAATGCCATACATGGCTTTATTGTTGATTACCATACACTCATCTACGTTTTCCACTAGATGATAATGAATGGCATATTTGAGACCACTTGAGCGTTGGATGTAATTCATCTGAGCGACAGTGAATTCTTGGTGCAAATCTACCTGTTCATGTTTCTTTGCTTGTGGCCATATGCCATCAACCTGTCAAAAATTCGAACCATGTATATATTTCACCATAGGACACCTGCGCATGTATTTGCCAAGATGGCACTCGACTCTTTCTCTTGGCATAAGGGTTTTTGGCTCATAGCCTGATTTGCATGCAACGGATACCTTTGATTTATCATAAACTTCAACACGCAGCTGTACTCATCGGATGTTGCATACACCTTCTCTGCCTGTTCATTGGGCATCTGACATTTTGACTGTTTGTTTTATTTATTTTATTTGCTGAGTAGAAATCCCATGTGCATCAGGATATGAATTTCATATATAAATGACTCATGATGGAGTAAAAAGAACTAGCGCTCAGTGTTGGGCTTTGATAACTTTATATGTTTAAGTATTGTGGAGACTAACATATGTAAACTAGGAACTAGGAGTTTGGCATATGGTTTGATTCTGTAGTTCCCCAAAAGTTTGGTCAAAACTCATAAGTCTTAATAAGCGTATAAACTTAGGAGTAAAATGAAGTGTGATCTAGTCTTGTAGACTAATGGCTTAACCATTTATTATGACTTTTGTATTGCGGGTTAAAGGAGAAAGGCCATAGAGTTTATGGACAAAAGCAATCAACAGGAGCTGTCAAGATTTAATGGAAATTATGGAAATCATGGCACTGGCTTGAGACCAGAAAAATAGGCAATTCTATCTAAAATTTGATGAAGGCATTCAAAATTTACCAGTTCATTTTGATCGCTAACAGGCCGGATCTCCAAAGGCATGTCATGATAAATGYTATAGAATCTTATGTTAAAAACAGACAAAGCTTCGTCCTCCTCTCTCCTCAAAGCATAAAAATCAGCAAGGTATGAATCTAATGATTTGTTCTCACCCCAATACTTCAAAAAAGCATTAGAGAACTCGGTCCAAGAGCTAATGGAATCAGCTCTCGGACCCTTAAACCAAACAGCAACATCTCTGAACAAAGACTTAGAGAACAATCTCATGATCACATCTTCATGAACAGTCTCGAACCGATCAACAAAGTTTTCAAAGGATTCCAAGTGCCTCTCAGCTAAAACTTGATTCTCTCCAAAAAATTGGGGAAGATACTCAAGGCAGTCAAGACGATAAGGATGAAGAAGAAAGGGCAACCTTAAAGGCTTGAACATCTTCATTCTTATTTTAATTTGAAAGGCAGTGGGTTGATCATGAAAGTTAATAGGTTGATGACAAGGTTCATCAGTAATGCAAAAAGGTATTGAGCTTTGGATAGGTTTGGAATCAATTCCGACCTCTGTAAAGTTACATGACTGATCAGATTCAAGAGGAATTTGAATGCAGTGATCATCTTTATGAAAGCGCTGAGGTAAAGCTACTGAATCTACATCTACAATATATGCAGTATGCAAATCTTCTTCTTCTAGAGATGGATATATACAAGAAGGATGATGATTTTCTGAATATACAAAACAGAAAATGATTCTCTTTACATGCGAAGGGAACAGCATGAAAGCGTTGATAAAGAATAACAACAGTTCATGAAGCAGACTAATGAACTGATACCTGGATTTAGAATTCAGCGTCTTCATATTCTGTCAACCAGATACTCCCCAGTGGAGTCTTTAATCATGGAGTCGCCAGGCAGATTGCTACAGTCAATTCAGTGTCCTTCCTTTGTCTACCATCAAAAGTTGGATCAATGTCATTTTCCCAGGGAAACTAGCTTCACTTCCTTCCCCGGCAACGACGCCAATTATGTTATCACTCCAAGAGTCACTCCCAGACTGTAAATGAGAGTAAGCTTGGTAACATAGAAATAAAAAGACTTGATTGGTTTTGTGGATCAAGAAAAAAAAAAAAAAACAAGGAAGGGAAAGGACAGTAAGCTGATGTAAATCAATGATGGACCATTGGGCTATGGAGTCAAGCAAACACCCTACTCATTAAATGCAATCAATCTGCATATCAGATAAAGGTTTGTTAAATAGAGGAAGAAAAATATAACAAAAAGAAGAACATCCATAAAGCAGAGATCTTCTCTGCATAAATGAATCCAAGGTACTTGAATGTAAACAGTGACTAATAGGCAAGATACATCAGATCCTCAGATGCTCAAGAATCCATTAATCAAAGGAAACCATGATCCTCAAGGTGTACAATTCAATCAAGAAGACAAATTAGAAAAGAGAACAAGAGATACAATCTGATAACACAGATATCATGAACCTTCAATAACAGAAATGTTTACAAAAACAAAAGCCCCTAAGGGTTACAATGATCACAGGCAAAGTGCCTCCTACAGCTCTCTCATCTCTCTTGCTCCTGAATCCAACCCTCCTACCCTCTTGTACAATGAATATATAGCCATATAAGTCTTTTCCAGCTCACCCATTCGAACTCCAACCCCTTTCCCAAAATAGAAACAACTACAAACAGAAAATGACACGTTTTAACTAATTTCCTGCTTTTCAGGAGGCGAAAATCTGAAAAATAGGCTTCCAAACACCACTTGTAATTCTCAAAACATAACACTTGTGTAAAATCTGAGAACGGTTTTTGTATATAAGCTCGTTATGAAGAAAACCCTCTCTCAGTTTCTTTAAATTCATCTCTAGATGGCCACAACAGGTGTCACAAAAACATGTCTCAAACAGGAAATCACAAAAACTGAAAACATAGGGCTCAAAGATTCTTTCGAATCTCCCAATCCATGACACCTGTGTGAAAAATGAAAGAGGTTAATGTCCATGGGTCTGTGCTTGACAATAACCTCCTTCAGATTTTGAAAATTCATCATGGTTCACCCGAAAATGATCCTAGAAGTCAGTTGGTCAAAAATATCATTTCAACAGTCTAGAACAGAGTTTTCACAACACATTCCGTAGCGCCACTTCTATGTATAATATCTATCTAACCATAACATATTTTGCAAAACTGAGAGAGGTTTTTGTTATTTGGTATGTGATGAACAAAAACCTCTTTCAGTTTTCAAAAATTCCTTCCCATTTGTTCATAGTCCAAGTTTTAAGTTAGTCACTCAAAACTTGCAGAAGCTTCCTTGCAAAATAACTCAACAAATTGCGATAGCGTCGACCTGTGTAATTCACCCTCTGTTAAAACTTTGGTAGCGCATGCCTGTGTATCTGCGTGAAATTTCATAGCGCACCTCTAATTTCGTAGCGCACTGGTGTTTATGGCCCCTCCTCGTGGGCTTTCTACCATGGCTTTGTCAATTTCTTTGAGCGTTGACTTGTGTGACTAATAGCTGACATGTGTTGTTGTTGATGCAAGTGCTGATAGCTGGCAGTATTGGAGATTGGTCCCTCGGGCCTTTATTCAACAAAAAACAATTTTACATCCATGCTGCTCAAGGACTTCAACTTTGGTAGCGCTCTGTGGAATTCGCAACACCATCGTTTCACCAGTCTTAGGAGATTTTGGTAGCATTTTCGACAGTGACTTTCCAGGAATAGATTTGACTAATGTCTTACGCCAATTTTGTAGATGCAAATTCTTGTGCTAACAAGACGGATCAAGCTTCTTCAAAAAAAGGTCAAGGATACAGTGTTAGATGATGCTTGGTGGGAGAGGGTAGATCTTACCATTAAGATCATGGACTGTTAGAATTTAAGGGCAAAACAGTAGGCTAGCTAGAAACAGAAATATTTTATAAATTTTAAATCATTTGCTACTGAAATTTAAGATCAGCAAAACATTAAAATTTTGTATGCATAATCTAATAGAATAAATAAGTAAGTAGCATACATAACATAGATCTGAGTATTACCGTAGCTATAACAAAGAACAAAGGTACTTGATTTGTTGATGTTACCTTCCTCCAATGTATGCTCAGAAAAGCTTAGTAGATCATGGATCAAACCCTTAGGGTAGATTTCATCATGATCATAGGGACAATGCCAAGAAGAACTCTTAGGATAGGAAACCAAAAAACAAACTCAGGAAGCTGAAAAGTTACAGTCCAAGACACTATCAAGCAATAGCGCTGAAAAAAAAATATCACTGTCCAACCTAGGGCTGGAAAATGAACCCACAATCAGCCTTAGGTTGATTCAACACTTTCAGCGCAAGAACACAGAATTCTACTTTAACAGAGACAAAATACCAATAGTCCAAAACAACCCTAACAATCCAGTCACAAGGTAAGAATATTGAGGTTGCTGACGGACAAGGTAAGGCGACACAGCAAGACACAAGGGCGGCACCAGTAAAATATCAAGGCAGCACCATCAGACCATAAAGACAGCAAGGCGGCACAATCAAACCAGCAAGGTGGCACAAAAAGACCAACAACATACAAGAAACCTTAACGGCTGGCAAGGATGGACACCTGCAGTTTAGTGGCAAGCATAATCAGTCATGGTTGATAGGGATAAACCCACGGCAGCTGGTGCAGACCAAGAACACAAAAGAGGGGAGCTGAGAAGACCCTTGTAAACATGTCCAGAAGAGCCGCAGGAACCTTGTAAACCTATCCAGAAGAGCCGCAGCAAATCTAAGTCTCAAACTCGGCTTGGAGAAGGTAGATCGCATGTATCAAGTGTGTCAAGTGAGGGAGAGGCCGCTCCTTTATATAGTTTTAGGTAGGTAAGATAGGGTTAACACATTAACCATTTAGAGTCCACTTTGACATAGATTTAGGGTTAGGTTAACCCCTAAAGTAACAAACCAACTAAAACGTCAAGTGGTAAGACCAATAGACCAAGTCAACAAGATAATTAAATCGAAGAGGAGGGTTTCATGATAATGGCCAGATTTCTTTAGGAAGAAGTAGGATCCAAAATAGAAATTCAAACCAACACATAAACATAAACTTAGGAGGATAATAACTCAAGCAAAGGGGTTTTATCAATAAACAATAAGACAAAGTCAAAAGTTCAAGTCCTTCTTTAATGGCATTTTGTCCACATGAGTCCCATGATATAACTTATAAGCTTTTATCATCCTAGCATACGAGAAAGGCTAATGACGTGATCATGCCTTTCTTCTTGACTGCTCCTAGGTCATATGGACCATCTCGGGAAAGAAGAAAGTCACACATCATCTCGGCTTGGTACTTAAACCAAGAAACTGCCTGGTCCCAGACCAGGATACACCAGAACACATCTGGAGAACCTAGAATATATCTAGGGGCTTAACCACCAAGGATCAATCCAAGTGCTAAACAAGGATTCCCTAGAACACATCTAGGGACTTTTATCATCAAACTGCTTGATCCCTAACCAATAAACCCAAAAATACACTGGGGGCCCAACTAGGGTCTTTTTCCATGGCTCTAACTACTTAGTCCCGGACCAAGAACCCCAGGAGTGTACTGGGGGCCCTAGATCACAACTAGGGTCTTTGCCATCCTCCTGGAGAATGGCTCTTGCATCTGCATTAATTTTAACATGGACCCTATCATCTCTTTATTGCGATTTGCAGACACAGAAAAGCCCATCCTAGGAGAGGTTTATGAGGGGTGGGATTCCATGATTGAGACCATGAGGACCGTTATTTTTCAAAATGAGTCCCCTAAGTATGGGACACCAACAGAGATCTTTTTCACCACTATACAGGATATTCTTATCAGCAGGTGGAATAAGAATTGCACACCTTTGCATTGCTTGGCTCACTCATTGAATCCCAAATACTACAGCAGTGAGTGGCTCAGTGGTGGGACTTCACGCAAATTCTCGCCTCACATGGATCATGAGCTTTCAAAAGGGAGGAAGGAAGCATTTAGACGACTATATCAAGATAGAGCATCCTTTGATGAGGTGGAGGCAGGCTTTATAGATTTTTCCACTGCCGGCGGGAGATTTTCTAGCTATGATGTGCTCAGAGACAGGGGGGCTAAGAAGCCCCATGCTTAGTGGGAAACTCATGGGGCAGCATGCCCTCCTCTACAAGAGTTAGCCATGAGGATCCTCTCTCGGGTTACTTCATCCTCTTGTTGTGAAAGGAATTGGAGCACATATGGGAATTTTTACAGTTTGAAGAAGAGCAGGCTTGAGCAATCCAGGGCAGAGAGTCAATGGTGTCAGTGCACACCAACCTCCATCTTATTTACAGGCAGAGGGAGGAGTTGGTGAAGGGAAAGACAGATGTGGGATGTGTTTCCTGATGATATCAGTTTGGATGATAGTGTTGCGTTGGCATTGGCCAACATGGATCTTAATGACGAGTGCTAGAGCCGGTCACTTTTGAGGATGATATTCCTCTTGTGGGGTGATCCTCCATAGCAGCAGATCCAATTCCACAGATTGGATTGGATGATCATGTAGAGCAACAGGAGATTAGAGGAGAGGGCAGTGGCGATGACACTGATTTTGATGATGATGACATGGGGCCGAAGGACTACTGACCAGTGACAATCTTGTGCTATGGGATTCTTCCATCTACGGTTCTAGTATCTGGTTCTACCTTATTTTGTATTTGCCACTAGCATTCCCACCTATAGTAGCCTGTAGGCCGTAGGTTGTAGCCTATAGCAGTGACTCAGGAGTCGGTGTCTATGTAACACAGTTTGATTTTGATGACTTAATGAGAAAACTGCAGTTTATGGTTTGAATTTCTTGTGTGTTTCAAATTTCAATGTTTGTCATTATGATTTTAATATTTATCATGATTCATCGTTTCTGTTAGTAACTAAGTTAGTAGTAGTACTAGTTGTATGATTGAATAATGAATTTGTATCATCATCATCATTCATGTAAAATTGTAAAGTTTACAGTTTTATTAATTATTTCATTTGTGTATGTGTAATTCATAATTTAATATATAAATAATTGTATATATATATAATGTGTCCTCCATGTCCTATTTCCGGGGGTTGCCATGCCCGTGTTGGATACTCGTATTTCCGTGTCCTCCGTGTCTCGTTTCCACGTGTCTGGTGACTTAGGTTATAAAGGATCAACACTAAGGCCATTATGAAAAGAGTATTCTGGAAAATAAAACTATGCCCTGAAGAGCAAACCAATACATTTAAATTTTAACCTGCAAGTCAGCGAGCATTAACCACGGTATAATTGAAGGTCAAAGAGCCCACTGGCTTGGGCACCGGGCACCAGTACCTGCCATAGCAGCAGAATTTGGTGGGTCACTGTCATTGACCCTCGTGAGCCAACTGAGGGGCCCTTATGGTGGTGTGGACCCCAACCTGCTTACACATCCTATGGGCCTCATATGGTGATGCGGGACCCCGACATGCTTCCACATCTTATGTGACCGCTCACATTCGGAAATGGTGAGCAGGAAGCAAAGGAACTTGTCATTGTCCACTGGGCACTGCGGTTCATCTCTGCATCCATCTGAACAACTGTGTCTTCCTCCTCTACATGCTCAGCCTGCCCAGTGCCCACATGGTTGCCCAGACTCCTGGTGAGATTGCTGGGGCGGGTCAGCGGGCTAGGGAGGGGTTTGATGGGACTCTGCTCATGAAAGAATGGTTTTCAACCGAATCAGCTGGTAAACGAATTGGTCACTCCGATGGCTAGTAAATTAACTGAGAACAAAACAGAGCCCTTCTAAATACAAGAAGAATTCTAGCGCATTCATGGGTTCGTGTTTTCCCCCTTTTGTTTTTATTTGTTGAGGGAAGAAGAACAAGTGTTTAAATCTAACTGACATGTCGGAGACCAGCTGCATTTTTTGTTTTGTTTTTTGGGGGAGTTTGGAGGATGCAGGTACAGTAAAAGTTAAATGTTTACAGGCCTCTTGAGGACGAGGTGCGCTAAAACCCAATGAGGGCCGACGTATCATGAGGGGTTTGACATAAAATAAAATAACTGCAGGGCTAATTCCCCAGCCCTAGATAGGATGGGAGTCCCTAGATAGGATGGGAGCTTTTGTATTTGTAGAAACATTTCTAAGATGCCATTCATTTGGCCTATCGGACTTTTTTATTCAGCATGGTACTGGGGAGGGGTGGATATTTTTGGCCGCACAAAGGAGGAGAGGGAAAGCTGAGCAAGTAATCATACTCACCCACAAACAAGCCTAGAAATGTTAGAAATTGAACACCTACAGGTAAAACTTTAAAAAGCTATTTGATAGCTGAATTTAGACAAAAGAAAAGAGGCATCCACAAAGAGCTGCATCAGGAAGACAAGAAAGTCAGAGCTTAAGGAACAGAAAAAGTCCCAAACCTGGGCCTTGTCTGCCAGCTGCACCACCAATCGGCCAACGGGAAGAGGTGAGTCATACAGGAATTTGTAATGGATGCACTCGGACCTCATGTGAAGAGACAGCACGCGCCCATCTGCAGTGAGTCCTGCAATTGCAACCCCTATGTGATCATCCACCTTGAAAATCTTTTTCTGGTGGGACGAGAACTCGGAATTAGCCTTGCCCACACACACCAACACAACATGAGTTTTGGATCTCAGCCCAACTGCAGCGCTGCCCTGCTTCACCGCCTCCATTGCATATTCCACCTGGAACAGCCTCCCTGCAGGGCTCCATGTGGTCACATCGGTATCATACTGGTTCCTGAACATCTTCTATGAACTTTGCTTTGATCGATCCCGGAAAACTGGATTCGATATCAAATGTCGAAGAAATTTATCTACTAGCTGTGCTGCTAATACTTCAAGGGCTTTGTACGTGTGTAAAAAACTCGTCATTTTGTGCACTCCGAAGAAAATGTGAATTTTTTTTTTTTTTAATTCGTTTGCTTGTCCATGAAGTTAATATGAACTTATTAACTTTATGGAAAAAAAAAAACCGAGGTCCCAAAAGATAGTTATTGTAAAGTCGAGTAACTACAACTATTTTTTTAAAAAAGGTGTAGTATCTGCTATAATATATTATCTCAAAATTTTGACAAAGTACACAGCTTCAAAGCTACAGTCACCAAAATGCTGCCGGTAACCGGAAACCAGCATTATTGGGAAGCACCTAGCAGTTTATACAGTAATATATTCAAGAAAAAGACATATGTCCTGCCCGTAGGAAACCAGGACAGATGCCAGTGGTCCAGAGAAACATATAACAATTAACACATAAAAACAAGAACCTGGAGGACCGGGCAGCCTAGGCATCCGGTGACGTGTCTCTCCCACCAGCATCCGTCGAAATGGCAAAAGCCTGCATGCACATGGGGCACTTACGCTGAACTGGGGCCCCGGAGAGCGCGTCGAGGAGCAAATCGAATCGTTGTCCCATGATGAGAACCCTGTGTTCCAAGTCCGCGATGTGGCTGCGGAGCTCGAACACCAAGGCCAGGTGTTCATCGTTGAGGAGGGGACCAAGCGTTCCGCCACCCTGGACACTAGGAGGAGCATTCTCCCTATCCCCGTTATTGCCATTGTCAGCCATTGTCGTCTCGACTGTCACCCACTTCTCCAACTGCTCCGCATATGTGGCCTGTTGGTCGCTTAACCATGGAATTTCTTCCACCACGCAACCAGGAATGTCGTCGACCTTAGTCGGGGCGCTATTGTTATCCTGCCTCGTGAGCGGCTCCCTGGTGCTTGGCTTCACATTACAAATCAGGTCCCCGATTGACAG
>ML776687.1:1417438-1437005 GCA_009831015.1 Picea engelmannii | reverse complement strand
CGAGGGAGGAGTACCTCCTTCATCAATCCTCTGTTATGGCTGTCCATCAGCGTTAAATGTCGCGCGAGGGTGGCGGTCATCAGCAATTAACCAACGCTGAGTGCGAGTCCAGATGGCTCATCGGCTCCTCCGCGTGTCACCCCATCCAGGGCGAGTAACTACAACTATTAAGAAAATGTGGAATTTTTATTTTTTTAATTATTTTGCTTGTGAAATTTTATTTTATTTTAATTCGTTTGCTTGTCCCATCAAGTTAATATGAACTTATTAATATTATCTTAATGTTAAAAAAAAAAAAAAAAATCCCAAAGTAAAGTAACTACAACTGTGGAGAAAATGTGGAATTTTTATTTTTTTAATTATTTTACTTGTACATCAAGTTAATATGAACTCATTAACTTGATAAAAAACCTAGGTGGCAAAAGATAGCTATTATAAAGTAGAGTAACTACAACTTTGTGATTTTTTACCGTAAAAGAAAAGAGGAAATTTTTTATTTTTTTTAATGGGGAATTTGCAATACTACAAATAACTTTATAATTTATGGTGGAGAGAGTATGGTGATTTTTTACCCTAAAGGAAAAGAGGAACTCTCTTTTGTATAGGGAATTGGTAATGTTGAAATAATTAATGGAAATATTACCTTTATGAAAAGATGTATGTTTGGATTATGAAGGATAAAGGTATTAATCAATCTTCATTTGTTGAAGATGTTATCATCGTCATTTATTGAAGATGTTATCATCGTCATTCTTCACATGGTTTTCAACTCTCCTCCCAAAGATTCTCTCTACATATTGGTCCTTTGTTCTCAAAAACTTTTAGAAGGGTTCATCAAAGTACATTTTTATTATTATCTTTGAGGAATCAACAAATTTTGAATTTCATGGGTTTTTTGGATTGGGTTATCCAAACTTTGATTGTATTTAAAAGATAGATGACATGGCCACATCCCCACTCTTTTTATTTAATACAAAACGTACATGTTTATGTTAAAAACAAACTACAGCTTTATAGGTGTGGGTTAGTAGTTGGGATAAGGAGTTGTGATGCAAATAGCCTAGGTTCAAGCTTTCATAATTATAGAGATTTTTGTTATGTGTGTTAAACTTTTATAGTTGGTTTCTCCCCATTATCAAAGGGACTTAACACATGCTCAAGAAGCTAAATTGATTTAAGTGAATCTTAATAGGATATTTCATCCTTTTTACTTGTTATTAAAACAAACTTTGAATATTTAGCATTGGAAGTGTGAGTTGTGATTTAGCATTAAATGTGTGGAGGTTCAATTCTAAGTTCATATTAATTCAATGTATGTGTCATGGGAATTTTGTTTTAGCTTTAAAAACAAATAATCTAAAGGTATGTGTTCAAATATTGACTTCACTTGATATTTAGAGTATGTTTCACTTCTATAGGGTGTTTACAAGATAGTGAGAGGGTATTTAAAGTTATCTAGAAGTAGGGGTTGAATTTATGGTATTAGGTGGTCATGATCGATATGCATATGTCATTGGACTAAGTTCATTTTATGTGTGAATAAATAATAGCAACATATACTTACTTATAGAATTTTAGAATTGTTTCTAGGATTATAATATCTCATACTTTTTATATATTCTCCTTAAGCCTTGTGATTGACATAATGGTTACACCATCAGAGGGATATGATCTAGTGGTGGAAAAATCTCTGGAAACATAAATGTCCGGCAAAAACAAGACTCTTTATGTGGAGTGCCCTAGAAAATAAAGCCACAACTTGGGACAACATGCAAAAAAGGAGGGATTGAGGGTCTCTCTCGGAATGGAGATAACAGAGTTGTTGCGGCCCGCAACTGAGGTCATATGAGATTCAAGTTATGACCGCAAGCCTTGGGCCTCAGCCCTGGGCCTTTTTGGCTCGCTCTCCACATTCCAACGATCAAAGGGTTTCTTATTGCTGCATTTTTTGTCAGGTTGTGGTGGGTAAGCCCGCGTGATTTTGCAGAGGCCCGAATTTTTTCTAATGGCTAACTATTATGATGGAGTGGACTACTCGCCAGATCTGGGTGAGTTGTTACCCTCGATGGGGACAGTTGCCAACCCCACTCACTCCTATCCGATACAGCTGGCAGAGGCAGATCCGTCAGATGCTCGCGGCGATTTCTTCTCTCAGTTGTTAAGGGTAACTAGTTTTTACTCTAGGTTAGAACCAGAAGCATTTTCTTGACTGTGAGGGGAAGTTAGGGCTAGTGAGGTTTTGACGTCCACGGGTTTCGCAAACTTCAGTCAATCTTCATACTCCGCTCCTTAGTGCGGTCCTCCTCCTCTGATCCCTGAGGGCTCTTTCTCTCCTATTCAGTGTGGGTTTTTTCCTTCGCTGCCCCCGACAAACATCTCATGGTCGTTCCTGGATCCCACAGTGACTGAGCTCCCTTCCCTAAATCAGGGGGAGATAGTGGGTTTCTCTGAGGTCTCTTCGAAAGTGGTACTAGAGGGTTCGACTCTATGGCATGCAAATTGGTTATCATTAGATCAAGGTCCCGCCTCGGACTTCATGTCGCAGTGTGGTCCATCTTGTATATAAGTCATCATAATTTCCAACAGGGTAGTATTATTCCTTAATAGAATCCCTGAAGGAACCCCAAGTGGGTGCAACTACAAATAATGTAGATACCTTTGTTTCCTTTTTCTCAAAGAAAGTCTCCCACTAATCTTTGACATAGGGAACGACCTTGAGGAGCGTAAATGCATTTTTTTCTCTATCGAAAAAGTTGTGTTGTTGGGCATAGGCCCATTTTGGAGTAAAGACTAATTTTGGAGAATAAAGCACAAAGAAGGAAAAGACAACTAGCAAGAAAGGCAGCGCGTGCAAGGTAAACACGCATGCAGAGGAGGAAAGCATGTGAGGCACGAATGCAAGAAGACCTAACCATGCTAAGGTTAGGGTTTTGGTAAGAGGATGTAATGGCTAGTAAGCCAAAAACATGTATAAGTAGGTACCTAAGAGGTGTTTTTGTTTTTGTGTTGTTGGTCATTGTTACTATGTTGTTCGAAGACTGAATGACTGTAATCCCGATTTATTTTGTAAGTTGTTGAGCTGAGGAGAGGAAATAAGGTAGATCTTGAGGGTTAGATCACAGGCTAAGGAGCCTGGTGTGATCTAGTCTGCCTCATTGTAGATCTTGACCTGTTAGATGGAGAGTTGTAATGCGTGAGGCGTTGTAGTTTTGGAAACACCATAATAAAATAACAGAGCAGGCAAATCTTTGTGGACGTAGCCCAAGAGGGGTGAACCACGGTAGATCATGTGTTATGTGATTGAATATTGTGTATTCCCTTTACTGTCAATGATTAGTTATTAAATAAATTCATGAATGACTTAGTTAGATCTGTTATTTTACATGCATGAATAAGAATGACAGATTATTCAAGATAAGCTAAATGTTAGAGTAAACAGATGAAGATCAGAGACTTTAATCCCAAATCCCCACTCATTCCCGGGTTGCAAGCACTTGAGCATTGCAGCCACCCATAAGAACTTTCTTAGGTGAGACTGTGCAGTGCATTCTATGTGTTGTGTTGCCTTCTGGTTTACCAAGAGGGCCAATAGTTTTAGGGGGTTTTGTTGGAAACCATAGCAAATCTAAACCTGGGTCAGCCCTAGAATGGTAGCAAGAGGGTGTATTGTTCCTTAATAGAATCTATGAAGGAACCCCAAGTGGGTGCAACTACAAATAATGTAGATCCCTTTGTTTCCTTTTGCTCAAAGAAAGTCTCCCACTAATCTTTGACACAGGGAACAACCTTGAGGAGCGTAAATGCAATTTTTTATCTATCGGAAAAGTTGTGCACAAAAAAATGCCCTTCTAGAACGTTTAACCATTTATCTACCACATCCACATCTATTTGACCTTCGAATATAGGAATATAAAAATTGATATGTACCTTGAAGGGGGTGGCACCTTTGTGTGAGGTAGATGTGTCACTTGTCAGTAGTCATCGAAGGATTTGTGCAAAGTTGTCCATCATCTCATTCCTCTATCGCTCGAGGGCTTCCTTGAGCAACATTTTGAAAGGATCTCATGTCTCGTTGTCTTTCTTTTCTTCCGCCATGGAAGGTTTCTTGGGCATGTGATAGAAGTTGTCCTGAAGAGAAACAAGCTTGAGACCCAACTCTCTATACCCTGACCTCATCAGGGACATCCACTAAAAACCGACAAGGAGCAAACCAAGTGCGACCAAACTTTATCTCCCACCTGAAACTTGTGTGGTACCCAATGTTGATCATGGCGTTGCTTGTACTTGGCATTAGACTTCTGTAAAATATCCTGAACTTGTTGGAGGATGTGTTGGATTTTCTCAATGAACCAGGTGGCTTTGTCGGCTTCGCTTCGCGCATGGGACGATTATGCCTGTGTGAACGCAAGGGGTAGTGCAACATCCATGCGACCCAATGGTTGAAATTCCAACCCCACCTGAAAGGGGCCGTGGTTGGTTGAGCTATGTATGGCTCTATTGTAACTCTATTGAACATAGGGAAGACTCTCATCTGATGTGCGCGGATGCTTGGAATTTCACATGCGCAAAATATAAATGACCATCTTGTTGACAACCTCAGTTCGGCCATTCGTTTGGGGGTGGAAGTTCATGGATTTGGTGAGCTTAGTATCCAACTGTGACCAGAGGCTCGACAAGAATGTGATGAGGAACCGACTGTCCCGATCAGAGACGATGGTTTGTGGTATCCCAAATTGTACCCACACTCGTTTGAAGAAGAGCTTGGCAATGGCCTCTATTGTGATGCTCTTATTGTAGGTGACAAGAATCACCATCTTGGAAAATCGATCAACAACCACGAAAACACAGTCATTTTCCTACTTGGTTGAAGGAAGGCCTGACAAGTATCCCATCGAGATGGATTCCCAGGGCCTGTCGGGACTAGGCAAGGGGTGTACATGCCTTGTTTCTTAATGGCCAGTTTGGCAATGGCACAAGTCGTGCAAGACCCGATATACTTGTTGACATCCTGTCGGAGTTTCGGCCAATAAAAATGTTATTGCATCACTACCACTGTCTTCTCTATGCTGAAGAGTCCTCAGACCCGACTGTAATGAGATTCCCAAATCAGATTCTTTCTCTCTCTTGATGGAACGAATAGATGACCTAGATGGCACAATAACCCTTCCCGCAGATGAAAATCAATGATAATTGTGTTTGTTCCTAGCATCTGGTAGGTAGTGGCAAAGTTAGGATCTCACTTATAGAGTTGGGTCCATCCAGAGGTCTCATGTCTGTAAGAGTGTAGCACCATGGTTAGTGCAGAAACTGGAGGTCGACTAAGGCAGTGAACGATGTGGTCGGTTCACCCTATCTTATACTTGATGTTGAGATGAAACTATTGCAAGTATGTGGACCACTTCTGATGGCGGTCATTCTGCAATTTTCCTTGTGTCTGCATGAACTGTAGAGGCTTATGATTAGTGTGGATGACTATCTCCTTCCCGAGAATGTAATGTCTCTACTGGCAGCAGGCTTGTACAATGGAGTACATTTATTTGTCGTAAGTGGGGTACTTACAGACAATATATGATAGTGTCTCACTATTATAGGCCATGGGATGTCCATGCTGAGTAAGAAATGCGGCCACATCATAGTTTGAAGCATCTATCTCAATCTCAAACGGATGTTGCAGTTTGGGTAATGAGAGCATTGGGGTTGAGCACAAGCATTGTTTCAAATCGTCGAACACTTTCTGTTGCAATTGGCCCCACATGAATTTTACCTTACCACCACCCCTGGTCACTTGGCTAAGGGCCCATGCAACGTGGGAGAATCCCAACACAAACCTACGATAGAAATTGGCAAGGCCTAAGAAGCTCTAGAGCTCAATGAGTGTGGTCGGGGTTGGACAGTAACGAATGACCTGGATCTTGGCTCGATCGACATGCACCCCATGCTCATCAATAATGTATCCTGTGTACTAGAGCATGTCCATGCCGAAGGAAATTTTTTCCAAAATTGCATATAGCGTGTGTTGTCGTAGAGTGTGTAGAACCTGTTGAATGTGCTGCAAGTGTTTGACCCAATTCTTGTTGAAGAAGAGGATGTCATCCAAATACACTATGAGGAATAGACTCATATACCTATGGTATCCTGTATAATCTCCTGTCTAAAGTAATAATAACACTACGAGGAATATACTCATATACAACATGACATTTCCATAAATAAAGTTGGTCTAAAAGAACATCACAAACTTCAAGAGGGGTGACATCACACAATACCTCATCTTTGAAGGGCTTGATGTTATAGGCCAAGACGCATTGTTGGTTGACGCGGAGATCAATCCATTGGAAGAGTCATCTGATGGTGTATGGTTACGGGTGTGGTGATGTCGACAGAGCCAACCGCTTGATGACCTCTGCTCAAATGAGGTTCTTCTAGCTACCACTATCAATGATGAAGTGCAATGAAGTACCATTCACCCACATCTCTGAATGAAAGAGGTGCTCACCTTCCTCCGGTTCATCAGGTTCGTCGTGTTGGACCTTAGTGGCGGTAGAAAAAGTGTCATTTTGTTCTGCATCAATGATTTGTCTCCCTTTTTATGATTCAGAGGCTTTCACCTCGACCACTAATGACTACTTTGAGTGGCATTCAACGATGTTATGCTAGGGGATCTTATGGAACTCGCACCATTTCCTAGTGTCTTTCTTTTTCTTCCCATTTTCCTTATTTGTTTGTGGTTTGGAATGGTTGTCCTGAGGCTGCCCATCCTTGCTCTACCTTTTTTTTGCGGGTTGGGTCCGTCTTTTCCCTGCTTTTGTTGTGAGGGGTTTGCAGACCCAAACTATTGTGTCTTCTATTTAAGCTTTTTCTCAATTTTGAAAACATATCGATAGGTCGCACCCAAGGACGAAATGTCCAAAATATCCATTTTTGTCTGGATTTATCTATGCATACCACCGCGATAATTGTGCACTGGATGTTTCCCAAAGTCTTTGATACCCAGCTTGGTGCACAAGGTATGGAAGGCATTGGTGAACTCTAGCATTGTTTGGTCCCTTTCCTGCCACGGTGTGGTCTGTCTTGTATATAAGTTGTAATAACTTCCAACAGGGTAGTATTGTTCCTTAATAGCATCCTTGAAGGAACCCCAAGTGGGTGCAACTAAAAATAATGTAGATCCCTCTATTTCCTTTTGCTCACAAAAAGTCTCCCACCAATCTTTTACATGGGGAACAACCTTGAGGAGCGCAAATGTAATGTTTTCTCTATCGAAAAAGTTGTGGACAGGAAAATATGCTTCTAGAAGGTTTAACCATTTATTTACAACATCTGCATCTATTTGAACTTCGAATATAGGAATATCAAAATTGATATGTACCTTGAAGGGGGTGGCGCCTTTGTTTGAGGTAGTTGCATCGCTTGTCCACATTCGTCGAAGGATTTGTGCAAAGTTGTCCATCATCTCGTTCCTTTGTCGCTCAAGGGATTCCTCAAGCAACATTTCGAAAGGATCTCTTGTCCCGTCGTCTTTATTTTCTCCCACCATGGAAGGTTTCTTGGGTGTGCAAGAGTAGTTTTCCTCAAGAGAAATAATCTCAAGACCGAACTCTCTAAACCCTGACCTCGACGGGGAGATGCATTAATAAACGACAAGGAGCAGACCACTTTGATACCATTGATCCAAATTTATGAGAGAAATGAAATGAAAACACAGATCTTATAATAGTAACAGAGAGACACAATGAATAATAACAGAGATATGGTAGAGCTTGACTTCTATTAGAAAAGAAATATGTTGAAACTGTAAAATGCAAATTGAAACAAGCTTGTTAGAATGGTGGCGACTTATCTCTCAGAATAGATGTGACGACTACGCTCATTCGAAATAAGATGGGCACAATGAGGCTTCAAAATCCTTTTTACATAAAACATGAATGACAAAACCCTGGACATCCAAAAACCTAACCCTAGGAGATGAAGCGCCAAAATTCATGTGGACCTCGTTGGGGTAAGTTGGTACATCAACTTCCTGGGGTCAAAACTTTTCCATACGATCTTTGTTTTTGGTGCACGATAGCCCATTGGAAAGGTCTATCCGAGGAATACACATTATGTTGTCACACTGTGGATTAATCCACAGTGTGACTATGGCGGGCCCAAAAAACATTGTTCAGGGCCTCAAAACGGCCCCAGAAGTTTAAGACCTGAAATGCTAGAAATAAAACTGCCAAGATGAAATTTGTATGTGAGCCAGTTGGAATAGGTGGGTGGCCACCAATATCCACCTGGATCAATCCTCCCTACTTAGGAAGCAATGGTCTCCATTGTGTTGAGTTCCCCCATGAGATGAGATTTTTTTTTTTGAATTTGGTCCCAGATGAGCCACTTGCCTTAGTGCGGGATCTTCCTTGCTTTGACAACACGATAAAGCTGAAACTTATGTTGGTGAGTTCCCTTGACCTGTGTGTCCACATTATGATCAGTGGATGCTTGTTCCATGTAGTCAGGGTTGAGCTCTGCCAGTGTCAAATGTTATGCTACCTCTGAGGTGTCCAATAATGGTGGAAAGTATGGCCGAAAGAGGTCCACATTAAAAAATAAGTGCAAGCCAAGGAAGGGGGGAATTTTGAGCTCAAAATCATTGTCACCCACAACCTTGGTGATGGTATAAGGTCCATAGCGAAGTGGACAAAGCTTTCGATGGGATCCTGTAAGGCATTCTTTCTGCAAGTGCAACCAAACTTTATCTCCCACTTGAAACTTGTGTGGCACTCGGTGTTGATCATGGCATTGCTTGTACTTACCATTGGCCTTCTGCAAATTATCCTAAACCTATTGGCAGATGTGATGGATTCTTTCAATGAACTAGGTGGATTTGTCAGCTTCGGTTTGTGCATGGGATGATTCTGCCTGTGTGGACACAAGGGGCAGTGCAACATCCATGGGACCCAATGGTTGAAATCCCAACCCCACCTAAAAGGGGATGTGGGCAGTTGAGCTATGTATGGCTCTATTGTAACTGTGTTGAACATAGGGAAGACTCTCATCCCATGTGCATGGATGTTTGGAATTGTACCTGTGCAAAATATGCACGATCATCATGTTGATGACCTTAGTTTGACCATCCATTTAGGGGTGGAAGGCCATGTATTTGGTTAGTTTGGTATCCAACCGTGACCAGAGGCTCGACTAGAATGTGTTGAGGAACCAATTGTCCTAATCGAAGACGATGGTTTGTGGTATCCCAAAATGTACCCACACTCATTTGAAGAAGAGCTTAGCAATGGCCTCTACTATGATGCTCTTCTTGCAGGTGACCAAAATCGCCATCTTAGAAAATCGATCAACAACCATGAAAACACAGTCATTTCTCTGCTTGGTTGAAGGATGGCCCGACATGTAGTCGATTGAGATGGATTCCCAGGGCTTGGTAGGAGTAGGCAGAGGGGTGTACATGCCTTGTTTCTTAATGGCCAATTTGGCAATGGCGTGCCATGCAGGATCTGATATACTTGATGACATCATGTTAGAGTTTTGACCAATAGAAATGTTGTTGCAACACTACCACTCTCTTATCTACGCCAGAGTGTCCTACTACCCGATTGTAGTGAGCTTTCCAAATCAGCTTCATGCGTTCGCTTGATGGAACGCAGAGATGGTTGAGATGGCACAATAACCCGTCTTGCAGATAAAAATCATTGACAGTTGTGTTTGTGCCTAGCATCTGGTAGGTAGTGGCGAAGTCGGGATCTCGCTAATAGAGTTGGAGCCATCCGGAGGTCTCATGTCCGCAGGAGTGTAGCACCATGGTTAGTGGGACAACTGGAGGTCAGTTGAGGCAATCAGTGACACGTTTGGTGCTCCTTGTATTATACTTGATGTTGAGATGGAACTGTTGCAAGTATGTGGACCACTTTTGATGGTTCATTCTACAATTTTTCTTATGTATTCATGAATTGTACAGGATTATGATTAGTGTGGATGAATGTCTACTTCTAGAGAATACAATGCCTCCAGTAGTGGTAGGCTTGTACAATGGAGTACATTTCTTTGTTGTAAGTGGGGTACTTACAAACAATATCCGATAGTGTCTCACTCTGATAGGCCACGGGATGTCCATGTTCAGTAAGAACTATGCCCATAACATATTCTAAATCATGTGTCTCAATCTCAAATGGCTGATGCAGGTTGGGTAATGAGAGCACCGAGGTTGTGAACAAGCGCTGCTTCAAATCATCGAACACTTTTTGTTGTGACTGGCCCCACCTGAATTTTTCTTTCCACCGACCCTAGTCACTTGGCTAAGGGCCCATGCAATGTGGGAGAATCCCAACATGAACCTATGATAGAAATTGGCAAGGCCTAAGAAGCTTTGGAGCTCAGTGAGTGTGGTCGGGGCTGGCCAATCACAGATGACCTGGATCTTGGTTGGATAAACATGCACCCCATGCTCATCAACAATGTAGCCTAGGTACTAGACCTTGTTCATCAAATTTGCATATAACTTGTGTTGTTGTAAAGTGTGCAAAACTTGTTGAATGTGCTGCATGTGTTCTGTCGAATTCTTGTTGAAGATGATGATGTAATCCAAATACACTGGCACAAAAGAATTGGTGAAATGCCACAATATATCGTCCATCATCCTCATGAAAGTTGTTGGGGCATTTGTCAAGCCAAAAGGCATGACCAACCATTCAAAAAGACCTTCTTTGGACTTAAAGGTAGTCTTCCATACATCAGTCTCCTCTATTAGAACCTGGTGGTAGTTGGACTTCAAATCAATCTTACTGAAAAGTTCCCCCCCCTTGAGTTGGTCAAGGAGATCGTCAATTCGGGGATTTGGGTACAGGTTCTTGACTGTGATTTTATTTAGGGCCCGTTAATCAATGCAGAGTCTCCAAGACTCGTCTTTATTCTACATAAGCATGATTGGGCTTCCACAAGGTGATGAGCTTGGACAGATGTGCCTCTTTTTGAGCAGCTCTTGGATCTGGCACTTGATTTCCTCATTTTCTGACAGAGAGCGGTGATAGACTGGCCCATTCGATAGTGGTGCGTCGGGGGTCAGATCGATCGAGTGGTTGACTTGACAGTGTAGAGGTGCCCCAATGGGTGAGAAGAAGATGTCTTTGTATTCTTCCATGACCTTATCCACTTGCTTTTGCTGCGTGGAGAGATCTGTCGCGAAGGCTATGGATTTAGCTGCAACCTTCCACTCACTCTAATTGTGAATCACGAAGAAGACAAACTTCCCAGTATGACATATGACCTTCATGCATTGCTTGGTAGAGATCAATGAAATGGCAGTAGATGGGACTATCTCTCGTAAACTGTATAATCTCCTATCTAAAGTAATAATAGCACTATGAGGCCTAGACTCATATACAACATGATGTTTCCATAAATAAGGTTGGCCCAAAGGAACATCACAAACTTCAAGGGGGCCGACATCACACAATACATCATCTTTGAAGGGTTTTATCTTGTAGGCCAGGCGACACTGTTGGAGGACGCGGAGATCGCTCCCTTGGTGGAGCCATCCGATGGTGTATGGTTGCAGGTGTGGTGATGTCAACAAATCCAACCGCTTTACGACCTTTGTTGATATGAGGTTCTTCTGGCTACCACTATCAATGATGAAGTGCAGTGGAGTACTCTTCAACCACATTTGTGAATGAAAGAGGTACTCACCTTCCTTTGGTTCATCAAGTTCATTGGGATGGACCTTGGTGGCAGTAGCAAAAATGGCACTGGGTTCTACATCAATGATTTGTCTCCCTTTTTTTTGGTTCTGACTTCGAGTAGGATCTTACATCTGATTCAAAGGCCTTCACCTCGGCTACCAATGATTTCTTTGAGAGACATTCAACGATGTTATGCTAGGGGCTCTTATGGAACTCGCACCATTTCCCAGTGTCTTTTTTTTATCTTTCCATTGTCCTTCTTTGTTTATGGTTTGGACTAGTTATCTTGAGGTTGCCCATCCTTGCTCTTCCCTTTGTTCTGCGGGTTGGGGCTGCCTTTTCTCTGCTTTTGCTGTGAGGGGTTTGCAGACCCAAACTGTCATGTCTTTTGTTTAAGCTTCTCCTCGATTTTGACAGGATATCAATAGGATGTGCCCAAGGAAGAAATGTCCAGAAAATCCATTTATGTTTGGATGTATCTATGCAGATCACCACGGTACTTGAGCACCAGATGTCGCTCAAAGTATTTGATACCCAGCTTGGTGCGCAAGGTATGGAAGACGTTGGTGAACTCCGACACTGTTTGGTCTCTTTCCTGTCGCAGTGTGGTCCATCTTGTTTATAAGTTTTCATAACTTCCAAGAGGGTAGTATTGTTCCTTAATAACATCCCTGAAGGAACCCCAAGTGGGTGCAACTACAAATAATGTATATCCCTCTGTTTCCTTTTGCTCACAAAAAGTCTCCCACCAATCTCTGACATGGGGAATGACCTTGAGGAGTGAAAATGTAATCTTTTCTCTATTGAAAAAGTTGTGGACAAAAAAATACCCTTCTAGAAGGTTTAACCATTTATCTACAACATCTGCATCTATTTTACCTTTGAATATAGGAATATGAATTGATTTGTACCTTGAAGGGGGTGGCACCTCTGTTTGAGGTAGTTGCATCGCTTGTCGACATTCGTCGAAGGATTTGTGCAAAGTTGTCCATCATCTCGTTTATCTGTCACTCGAGATCTTCCTCGAGCAACATTTTGAAAGGATATCTTATTTTGTCGTCTTTCTTTTCTCCCACCATGGAAGGTTTCTTGGGTGTGTGAGAGCATTTGTCCTCGAGAGAAACAAGCTTGAGATCCAAATCTCTATACCCTTGATATGAATTTAAGGGCGTATATGGTCTAAATTCGGATGCAAAAGTCATAAATCTATAAAGTTAATAGATTTCCCATGTGGATCAAGGAGATGCTCACCTCCTCCTTAATTAATTGGGATAACAGCTTGCCCATATGGATCAAAGAGAGTCCCATTGTTAGGGACCTAACCCCTCATGTAGGTAGAATAATATATTTTTATGTAATAAAGGCCAATATTAATAAGGCCTAGCAATAAGGAAGAATAAGTCAAATGTAAGAAGACCTAATAGAAGCTTCCGCTTCTAGAAGGATCTTCCTCTAGATGGTTATTTTAGATAGACATATTTAGTATAAATATGAGTAGAGGGTATGAGAAGTTTTGTCTTGGATATTATTGTAATAGATCTCTGCTTTGCTGGAGGTTGCCCCCTTGAAGAGGCAAGTGAACATTGCTCTCAATAATCAAAGTTTTATTTCTGGTGTTATTTTGGTATTATTATGGTATTATTGTGGTATTGTTCTGGTTATATCATTGTTTCACTGCCATTTTTAGATAATTATTTATGTCGTGCATACTATTTTATATCTGGAATACTACAAGTGGTATCAGAAAACCTTCCTTGGGAGAAAATTGTGGGTTAATTTTTTTTTTAGGGTAGAGACGTATTCTGACGTCTTAAAGCTACAGAGATTATGTTGTTACGCGCATAAACCCACAGCCGAGGATTCATACACACAGGAAATACAAGTGGTACTTAAGCGCACATCTGTTGGCCACCCTTTTAACCCATGTTGGTACTCCTTCGAGTGGTAGTGCATCAGACAACACCTATATACGAATCGGCCTAGATCTCCTGAAGCCCTCCATAGATAAATCGATCGGTTTCATGATTGTTATAGTGCCATCGAGAACAACACTGGGGAAGATACTCTCTAGTACCTGGGTAGTCGGGTAGTACAACTAAGGGCACAATCTAGCCTCCTCAGTTGGTTCCTTGAGATATTGGGTCGAGTACTACTGTTGGACCCCGCACATATATCAAAGAGCTATAACATAGAGAAAACCCTTGTATGTAGAACCCTTGAATACCCCAACCCTTGGAATGGAAACAAAAACATAATAGAAAAGATCTATTGTCACACAATTGTGTCTCCTACATTCGGGTTGAAAAATTACTATGCATTTGTTCCTGTTAAAAATTTGGGCATTTATTCCCGTTGGATTCCTCTCTTCGCCCTTATCACAGTCATACCTATCATTTTTCAACAATTTATTTTCTCGTGGACCCGACCCCCTTCCAACACCCTTATTTGGGCCTTACCCCATTGGATTCCCCTTGTTGCCTTGATCGTCGTGATACACTTCACCCATAACCCATTTTATGTGTGGTCCCACCCATCCCTTGTCGTTTTCCCTCTTCATCGTGGCCCACACCCGTAGCTAAAACTTGGAAGCTCGCTTCAATTCCTTGTACTATAATTTCACAGAGACCCAACAAGAAGTGAGACAGATCAGTGCCAATGTTTCCACCATCAATAAAAACATGTATTCCTCCATCGACGCCAAAATGGAAGACATCAAACAAGACCTCCCTACCCAGCTTGAATCCTTCAATACCCAGCTTGCCTCTTTCACTACGATGATCTACCCCAAGCTGCATATCCTTGCAGATTTTCCCTCCTCTGGCCTACCTTTGCAACCCGAAGGTGAAACTTCCTCTCATTTCCAGAATTTTCAGCCCCATCACTTTCAACGTGATCTACGCCTTCCGCATGTGGATGTGACCAAATTTGATGGCTCGGATCCCATTGGTTAGGTAACTCAAATGGAACATTATTTCTCTTTGTATGGCATTACAAATGAGTTGGCCAAACTCTGATATGGTGTTCTCCATCTAGATCAAGAATGTTGGCAATGGAGAAAAAATGCTCGCCAAGGGTATGTGGCTTGGACACAATTTGTGGCAGCGATTTATAAAGGCTTTGACACTGCACCAACCAGTTAGGTTGTTTGACCAAGTTGAAACAATCTGGCACAGTGGAAAACTTTATGGCCGCTTTTGAGCAATTGGCTTTCCATACAGAGGGCATGTCTGATGCTTTTTTCTGAATTTTTTTTATCAGTGGCCTCAAGGATGAGATTCATGCCCATGTCCTCATGGCTCGGCCTCAGAGTTGGGTGGAAGCTACTAAAAGAGCTAAGGAAGCACAACATGTTGTCTCTTCTCAAACTCGAAAACCCTCCTTTATTCCTCGCACTAAACCAATCACTCCCACTCATCCTTCTACTCCACTAAAGATCCAGAAATGGTTGAACGCCAACTCAAAGGCCTTTGTTATAATTGTGATGACAAATATTTTCTTGGGCACAAGTGTAAGGAACAAAAGTTTTTTATGGCCATCTCAGAGGATGTTTCAAAAGACGATGTTGAGGCTCCCCTTGTGGCTACATCACCTGAACCCACTGACATGACCCCTCCCTCTGACCCTCCCGAAGTTGAACCGGTCATTTCCCTGAATGCTCTCACTGGCTTCTCGAGTCCCCAAACCCTCAAGCTGATTGGTTACATTAAGAAACGAAAGGTCATCATTCTTGTTGATAGTGGAAGCACCCATAATTTTATCCATTGCCGCATTTCCCAAGAAACTAATTGCTATATCTGTGTCGTCAATAATTTTCAAATCATGATTGTCAATGGCGGGTCCATGAAATGTGGAGGACATTGTGAAAATGTGGGTCTCCAAATTGGTCAGTACCACATGAAATCCCATATGTTTGCTATCGACATGGGCAATTGTGACATTGTGTTGGGTGCAGAATGGCTAAGGACTTTGGGTCCCATTCTCTTGGATTTTAAGGAATTAACCATGCAATTCCACCAGGAGGGCCAACAATATAAGTTCCAAGGCATCATCGTCGGTTCCCCGGAGATCATCAGTTCCCATCGCATGGAAAAGCTGCTAAAAAAAGGTCATTCTGACATTATTGCACAACTCCATGCCATTCAATCCACTGAGACATCCTTTGTGCTGCAGGACCTCCAATCCATCCTCTCTAAACATCAAGTTGTTTTTTCCTCTCCCCAAGGAATCCCTCCTTCCCGTGGTGTTCATGATCATTCCATTCCCCTTGTCCCCGTAAGCCTTCCTCCCAATATCTGTCCCTATTGTCATCCCTTTTCCCAAAAAAATGAAATGATAAAATTGTTCAAGAATTGCTCAACACAAGTGTTATTTGTCCTAGTACGAGCCCCTACTCTTCTCATGTGGTCATGGGAAAGAAGGCTCTTGGCGCATGTGTCCTGAGTTCTGCGCCCTAAAAAAACTCACCATTAAAGACAAATTTCCCATTCCTATAATTGATGACCTCTTGGATGAATTGAGTGGTGCCCAGTTCTTTACTAAACTTGATCTTCGTTTTGGCTACCACCAGATACGTATGAAGGAGGAAAAAATTCCTAAGACTGCATTTCAAACTCATGAGGGACACTATGAGTTTTTGGTCATGCCCTTTGGCTTGTGCACTTTCCTAAGCCTCGTGAATCATGTCTTCCATCCTTTTCTCCATCATTTTGTCTTAGTTTTCTTTGATGATATCCTCATCTATAGTAAAACTTGGACAACCCATCTCGCTCATGTGGATTGAGTTCTCCATCTACTCTTTCAACACCAACTTTTCCTCAAACAATATAAATGTGCTTTTTACGCCTCAGAATTCGAGAGGCTATTCTCCGTACCCTCAAAGAGAATTTGGTCATGGCCCATAATCGCATGAAGCAACATGCAGATCAAGGTCGCTCTAAACATCAATTTGCAGAAGGAGATCAAGTGTTTCTTCGACTGCAACCTTATAAGCAAAATTCCCTCAAGGCTGACCATTGTCAGAAACTGGCGCCTGTTGACGTCAAGGAACTAGAGAATCCCCAACACCAACATTTCAACCTCCCGTGGGGCTAGGCGGGAAGAGACGCGAATATCACCCTAAGCTTAAAGCCTGAGACAAGAAGACACATTGAACTCCAGGCTAAATCTTCTCTAACCTACAGTCCAAGCGTGAGTTCGCCTTATATTTTACTTTTAACAATATTTGATTTTTATGTGATTTATAATTTTATTGCTTTTATGTGGGAGTTTTTTTTTTTTTTTTTTTCATGGGAAAAAATGCTCTTTATATTTAAAAGGATATAAAAATATACAGTCAAGTAATCGATACAAGTCTATTTTCTTGAAATGTATGCGTAATTTTTGTCCAATCTAAAAGGCTTCCTATCTTGGATCTCTACTATCTTCCGCAGCAGATCAAAAAGATAAACAAAAAGTTGGAATTATGACTACCTTCATAGTGTTAGCGAGATGGAGGGACACTCGTTGCCATCCTCCCACTGTGAAAATCGAAGATGTCCCGGGGGCAGTGTCAGCGCTTTTTTTGATAGGGTGTCCGCCTTGCTATTATCCTCCCTGTAGATGTGAGAGACAGAAATATTCTTTATGTGTCTTGTTGCTTCATTTGTTCTTTCTTTCCAGCACTCCAGTGTTGCCACTTGGAGAACAGCTTGACCATTGAGCCAGTCAATAATGACTTTGGAGTCGCCAAGTAATAACAACTTGTTGATATCCAGTCTTTGAGCCAGGATGAGAGAAGCCCATGCCCCCATTAGTTCCACCTTCATATTAGAGCCTTGTCCACAATTAAGGGTCCAATGGATAAAAGAGTGAGAGTTTAAGAGGATTTTTCCTCCCGCCCCGCAAAGATTACCTCCTTCTTGTGCAACACCGTCGAACCAGGCTACTGCTCTGTTAGTCGAAAGAGTTTTCTTTGGTCTGCGAATGGGCAGATCTTTGGCTTTAATTCCAGAAGTGGCTACCTCTACTAAAATGTTGTTGAGTACCCTTGGAATCGATGGGGACCTCTCTTCAAATAGAGCTGCGTTTCTGGCATTCTAGATGTGCCAACAAAGATATGTTGGCAGCGTCAGGTGGTTTTTGTTGGAGACCAGCCAATTTCGAAAGCAATGTGGCACTTTGGTACCTGTCCAGGACTCAGCTAGATTTAAAACCAATTTGAGTTGTTTCCAGATCATGCAGAAAAAATTGTACCGCATAAATAAATGATGGATCGATTCGCTTTCCTATTTACACAGTATGCAGCGATTTGGGCCCACCCAGCCACAGGCCTGAAGATTATCCCATATGAGGAGTTTGTTTTCTGTCAGGAGCCAAATGAAGAGTTTAATATTCATGGAACAGTCCCCCTTCCAAAAATTATTGCGCCAGGCTTCAACATGTTGACTCCAAAATTTGGTAGCAATCGCGTGGTAAGCATTCTTTAAAGTGAAAATGCCTGAGTTATCCCCTCCCATCCAGATAAGGGAGCCCGACCACTCCAGAAGGCAGATTCCTACTCCAGTCAATTGCTGCGTGTAACAGTTCCATTTTGCTTCTAGATGCGGTTCAAGCTTCAGAAAGGTGCCTTTAATCCAGTTTTTGCCTATATGTCCGCTACTGTGGGTGTACGAGTTGATACAAATAATGAAAACCCTTAATACGTAAACGAGCCAAGAGAGGAGTAGAGAGCATTGACTTATTCCCCAAGCCCAGGATGGAGTCCCAACCGATTTCGATCAAAGATCCACTTCCAGGTTTCCAAGCGATCCACTGTAGGATGATTGGAAGCGATTTAAGAATATGTTTCCAGGTTTGAGAGCCACTCGGAGGAGTAGTCGAGGCCGATTTGATCCAGACATGAACCGGAAGGTGAGAGATATACTCGTCTTTAAATACCTTGCTCCATAAGCCTGGAGCCATCAAAATTATCCAGAGGGTATTTGCTGAGATCAACCTGTAAAAGATAAGCAAATTTCTTATTCCCCAACCTCCCAACGGTTTGGGTTTTGAGATCGCCTCCCACCTGCAAAGATGGTAACCTTTATTTTGTTTGTTGCTTGTCCAAAGGAAGGTGAATATCTGTTGCTGAAGAGTCTTTGGAACAAAAAGAGGTATGTGTGCCAGGGCCATCCAATACACAGGAAAGCTTTCCAAGACAACCTTGATTAGAACGTATCTGCAAGATACCAGATATATAAAATATGCAGAACATAAATGAAATGCTAGAAATGACAGAATAACAGTAAAATATCCAGCATAATCTTCACAATACACAAAAATGATATACGAAATAGCAACATAAATAACACTTTGATTCAGATAGCAATGTTCACAGGCCTCTTCAAGGGGGCAACCTCCAGTCGAGCAACGCTCTGTTACAATAATCTCCAAGCTAGGGTTTTCATACCCTCGACCCTTATTTATACTAAATATGCCTATTAAGAGAAGCATCTAGAGGAAGATCCTTCTAGAAGCGGAAGCTTCTATTAGGTCTTCTTACATCCACCTTATTCTATTTTATTGAAAGGTCTTATTAATATTGACCTTTATTACATCTGAATACATTGATCTACCTATGTGCGGGTTAGGACCTTAACATGTCCGCCCCCTTAAAAACAACCTTGTCCTCCCCCTTAAAAGCAGCCTTGTCCTCAAGGCTTGAGATGTGGAAACTGCAGCAGAATGGTAGTTGGTTCCCAAGTGGCATCTGCTGGAGTCATATCTTTCCATTGTACTAGCACTTCCTTGATGGTTCTCTGACGCAGGCGACGCTCCCGCTGGTCCAAAACTGCTTATGGTTGTAGCCAAATGGATCCTTCTTCAGCTAACTCTGGAAGGTTGGTTTGAATTTGGCACCTGGTTCCAATCACCTT
>ML776687.1:1372526-1412284 GCA_009831015.1 Picea engelmannii | reverse complement strand
GAGGAAGATCCTTCTAGAAGCGGAAGCTTCTATTAGGTCTTCTTACATCCGCCTTATTCTATTTTATTGAAAGGTATTATTAATATTGACCTTTATTACATCTGAATACATTGATCTACCTATGTGCGGGTTAGGACCTTAACGGTATCTACCTCCCAGCGAGAGGAGTCTGTTGCACCAATGATGGATTCTGCTCTCATACTTTTCAATCAACCAACTCCAACCCTTTGTTGTATAGCTGGATGGTTTGATGTTGGACCCAAGATATTTGAACCCCTCCGCTAGGTCTCGAGAGTTGATGTCGAACATCACTTTTATTTCAGACAGTGTATCTTCTCGAGCTCCCGAAGCGAGGAAAATTGACTTATGGTAATTGATCTCCAATCCCGAAACATAGCATAAAGTATTAATAAGAGTGTGGATCTCTGTCCATTCAAACAAATTTGCATTGGTCATGATGATCATGTTGTCTACGAAAAGAAGATGCAAAATATGAAGCAGCCTCGAAGCTTTAATGCCTGTCAAGTGACCTTCCGCTTGACTTTTTTTGAGTAAAATGTTGAGGCTCTCCAGGACCAAGATGAAAAGAAGGGGTGATAGGGGGCAGCCCTGTCGGAGCCCTCTCTCACAGTTAAAGACTTTTGTAGCTTCCCCATTGATCAGGACTGCAAAGGTGGCTGAGGAAATACAACCCATTATCCAATTGGTGGTGATCACCCCAAAACCACATTGTAATAGGATGAGATGCAGAAAATTCCAATTTATACAATCAAATTTTTTTTTAAGGTCCAACTTTAGAAGGATGGCTTAGAGATTTTTTTGTCTTTATACTATGAAGGCACTCCTGAGCGGTGCCAATGGCATCAAGAATTTGTCTCCCTTTAAGGAAGCCTAGTTGTTCATCAGAAAGTGCCCGAGAGAGGATAGGACAGATCCATCTGGCGATAATCTTAGAAATAATTTTGTAGCACAAATTACAGAGCGAGATGGGGCGAAAGTCTGCAAATTGCCTTGGAAGGTTTGATTTGGGGATCAGAACAATGAAAGTGTTGTTTAGATGGTTTTTTACAACTCCTCTGGATCTCGTATCCTCCACGATGTCCAATAGATCTTGTCCCATAATATCAAAGAAGTGGAGGTATAATTCTACAGACCAGCCATCGGGTCTTGTGCTTTTTTCTTTTTTGAAGCCTTTGGTCACCTCTGATATTTCCTCCTTTGTGCAGGGGGTTTCTAAAAATCTGGCCTCCTCGTCTGATACCATCTTTGGGAAGAGTCTTGTTGTTTCAATCTGTGCGTTGAGGTTTGAAGCTATTGCTTCCTGGTAAAAGGATTTGAAGTGATTATAAGCCGTAGATTTGATGTCTGCTCTTGTATGATGACGCCTACCACCCTCATCCTCAATTTCCCACAAGAATGTTTTAGTTCAGCGAAAACTGGCAACTATGTGGAAGAAACAAGTGTTTTTGTCCCCGCCTGCCAGCCATAGCATTCTACTCTTCAAGCGCCATCTATCTTCGTCCTCACGAAGGAATTTGTTTCGGGCTTCTTCTAAACATAATATTTTATGGTATAGATCAACTTTACAAGCGTCCAATGCCTTTAATCGGTGTAGTTCCTCCAATTCCTGTTCTAATCTGCACATTTATGCCTTTTCCTTTGTCCCTTTTTCTTTTAACCAGATAATGGAATCAACTTTTAAACGCGATAGTTTTCTCGCCAGATTGCCTTGGGCGTCTCCTTGAATAGTAAGGGTAGAGTCATCCCACAACGATTTAACCAAAAGATCGAAGGATTCCTCCCTCAACCATGCTGGATTAAACTTAAATGGGTGTTTAGCTCCAAATTCTCCTTCTCCTATCTGTAGATAGATTGGTGCATGATCGGAGAGATATGGAAGTTCTACCCAAGCTCAGAATCTAGATGTGGGCGTGAGAAAATCTTCATCCACCATGAACCTGTCAAGTCTCTTGGCAATGCATGCTGATCCCACTCTCCCATTTCTCCAAGTGGGCATTAACTCTGCTGGCTTCAAATCCACTAAGGTATTTTTGGAAAAAAAAATGCTTGTAAAATTCTGAGAGTGGGTCAGTCTTTGCCCTCTCTCCCCAAATCTCCCTGGAATAGGTAGTCAGGTTTAAGTCTCCCACAATGATGAGATTCTTTATTGCCAATAGGCCTATTCGATCAAGTCGCTCCCAGAAGGTTCTTCGTTCAGCACAAGGTCCGTAGACATTGAGAAGAGTCATCTTTGTTCTCATTTCAAAGCAGGTACCCAAAAGTATAATCCCCCCTGGACTTAGCACATGTAAAATATAAAAAAGGGTAGGATCCCACGAGGCAAGTAGGCTTCTCGAGTTGCCTACTGAGCTTTCCGCACAGACCATCCAGTTCGGTCGAAGCTTGTACATAAAATTCCTAGCAGCAGATGCATCCACCAGAGTTTCTTGAAGAAAGATAATAGAAGGGTGGGTCTTCTCAAGGAGTCTTCTCATGGAGGCAAGTTTCAGGGGTCCTCCAACCCCTCTAATGTTGAGGGAGAGGAGGATCATGACTTACCCCGGGCAAGGGCTTTTATAGATTTGAAATAACAAAATTTAATTTACTAAAGAAAATGAAACAATAAAATTAAAAATTAAAAGTCTTTTGTTTTGTATTTATTTTAACAAAAAGTAACTAAAGCAAAATTTAATGAAAAGGTAAAGGGAAGTTAATGCTAAAGGGGTTAGTTAAAAGGGGAATTTGTTAAACAATAAATTAATTCATTAATTATCAAAATTATTTATAAACAATGTAATGTTTAGACATTTTATTTTCCTTTACGTTAAAAGAAGACAAGTCACAAAAGAAACTAAACAATTGGATAAAGAAAGATAACAAAACTTATACAAAATAAATAACATGAGAGGAGCTTATATACAACATGTTACAATAGTCATAATTCATTATTTTCTTTTGAATTTATTTCCCTTTTTTGTTTTGAATTTAAGGTATTGGATTAATAATGATAAAGAAAACTAAGATTTAACAAAAAACAAATAAGAAATAAATTTAAAGCATAAGGGTTTTGATCTCAAGTTAAAATTTATGCTCATACAATTCATGGAGTTTTGGAATTACAAATCTCTACGTAGACTTGCGCTAGGTATATGGTCTTTAGCCATTCTAGAACAAGGTTACAATAGAAAGACCAAGAGCGAAAAGGAAGAAGAAAACTTAACCAAAATGAGATGGAGCGATGACGGTGATAACACAAGGCGAGGACCTGCACATTAGAAATTGATTAGCACTGAAATCAAATCAGGCTTAAATACAACAAACTGACAAGAAAGAATTTCACCTTATATAAAACCAACAAAGCTTATCCTTGCTTCGTCCATTCGCTGCTTCGCAAGACCCCATGTTGTCGACAATCCTGTCAATCCCTACTGAAAGAGAGGATGAATGATAAATTTAAAGAAAAACCTCACTACTCCAAGCATACTTCTGTCAAAGTTTTTTTCTAAAAATATCTCCTAAAAAAAATCCCCCCTTTCACTTCGCTGCATGTTGCTTCTTTTAAATCATTTGATGAGCAGTTAGGGTAGTTTTGGAACGAAATAGTTGAAGCGAACTGTCTTGAACCTTTTCCATTTCCCATTTTTTTTTTATTTTTAAATATATAAAACAACATTGGTTGGAAAGTTTCATTCCTACTTATGCGTTAATTTCCTTCAGATGTCTTCCATGAATAATATCATCAAATTTTATATGGGTTGTTGTCATTTTATTTATTGCACCTCCGCAAACTCTTGATAATAAACTCTCGTTGTTAAATGATGCAACAATACCAAAACTCAAGAACATGGTATAATAACAATGCCCAATCTAGTCGTTATTGGTTGGAGATTCATAATGCAAGGCGTGTTACTGCACGGATATCAAAACCTTGAACTATATTATCTCCAACAATCATTACTCATACACTATCATCCTGTTGATGCTCCACACAAATAAAATCCCGGGAAAAGGAATTTTTGTTCCAACATCTGCATTCAAGGCCTGTGATGGTGCTTTTAATCTACTGTGATTTTTTAATAAAGTGACTCTTGGAACATCAATATCAGTTACTGCATCTCAGTCGCAAGAACATTTCAAAAAATAGTGTTGAGAGTCTACATTGAAGATTGTGCATAAAATTTTGAATACTCTACTATAACTGAAGTTCTCAAACCTTATGATACTTATACTTTTGTCTTTTATTGAAGTCGTCGAGACTTTGGGAGAAGCCTTCGGAAATAAGAAGCCTTGTGGCATCCACACCTTCTTGCAAGGAAATATTCATCTTTTCATGTTCCATTGTGCTGAACTGTTGGAGCACATAAGCCTTGGGATCCATGCTTCCAAGTGGGTTTCCTATACCAATACACAGCCTAGGAAAGTTTTGATTCCCTTTCAAATGATTGATCACACTTTTTACTACATTATGTAGTCCATGTCCACCCTTTTCTTAGATCTACAATATACCACTCGACAGTTCCATCATATCAAACATTAGCAGGATGTGCTGAAAAGGTATCTGATAGTCCACTGCAAGTGACCCAATAGATTCACCAATCAATTTTATATACGTTTGGGGTTTAGCAAGGAGAATTGGTGTATTGCAAATGTAGCCTTTTCCAATTAATGATTTTGATTGAATTGCATTGAGAGAGATGCCTTATGCTTTAGAAATAGAATCGATCCACCAAATGTTGAAAGCCAATCTCGAATATTCAGAGAAGAGACTCCTCTCGGTGTGGTAAGAATCCATCCTTCAATAAATCGAGCAAACCCATGAATATTTCGAACATAAATACTAACTGCAAAAAATGTGTGAACCTGTATGCACTGTCTGGTAATGCCATTGGATTTGGCACCTCAGCCTTAACATTTATAGTAGTCTGCTTATTATTTCACCTGGAGATGCAATCTCATCGTTGTCTAGGATCTGAAAATGAGTATCGATTTTCCCGCCTGATGCCATTGCAGGTCTACCGATTCTATCTTGAGTATGATTCATATACTTCTTAATGGACGTTGAATATGTTTTCAGTACAATGCAACGCCCAAATCCACGATCAAGAGAAGACTTGTTCATCACAATGGAATCCTCGATATCATAGCCACTATAACTCATCACAATCGTTGTTGCATTTTGACCGGTTCCAAGTTTGTCATATTGAACTAGTTCAATTGTGTTCGTCGACAAAAGAGGTCATTAAGGATACACCAACATATGGCGTAGAGTGTCCAATCTACATAACTGATTGTAATCCATGTTGCCCATTGCTTGCTTCGCAAGGCACACTGGTAAGTATTCCTAGGTGACTGGTTGTGGTGTGGGAAAGGAATAAGTCTAGCGCAAACCCCTAGAATAGTGAAAGGCTCTATCTTTATATGAGTAGTGGAAGGTGTTGCTTCCCCTTCATAGAGTGCAACTGGTGCATTTTTTTCCTATTTGTGACCGAACAGTTAATGCATAAGATCATATAACCATTTGCAACTACCACATAAGGGTTGTATGCCTTTAATAATCTTGTGAATTAGACTTTTCTTCATGGGAACATATCCCACATTCTTCATAAACCATTCTCAAGCAAATTAATATATTTAACACTTTTATATTTTGTTGGCAAGCGCAACACCAAAACATTATGTGGCTTAGTAATGTTTGACCTTGTTGAGTTAAGCCAAACCCCAAAAATTGACCCTTCAAATATGATGTGAAAGTATGGGATGGACTTCGTATGAATCCATAGTGGCTTCAAAACATAAGGTGGACTAACCATAAAGTTAATGCCCGGATTTTTTTATTCAAGATGATAAAGTATCAAATGAAAGGAATATGGCAAACATAATAACATATTTGGTTTTGGAAGACATGGAATGGCATGGATAAATTTAAAGCCATAACAAAAAAGGCAAGCATAAACTTTATGTCATAATAAGTGGAATATGAGATAAAATCTTTGAAAAAGGTGAGAATGGTTAGGTATATATATAGTGACCCAATGGTGGTTGTAAGAAAAGTAATGTCAATGTATCAATGACACATTAAAAGAGTACATGAAAAAAATGACATATATAGCTATGAGTGGAGGATCATAACCCCTTGTTAGAAAACTGTATTGAACATGTTACCACCTTGCATAGTCAACTATGTTACCCATTAACAAATGATTAGCCTAACTTCCAAATATTCTAAATGGCGAACGATTTGAAGACATGATCTTTGAAATGTGTGGAAGCAACTTAGCGAGAGTGTGCCCAAGACTTTGCGCAAGAAATTGCGAAATGAGGGGGAGCCTTGAAATGCTTTGTCGACTAAGTACTGTTGACACAAATATTCGTCAACAACACCCAAATTTTATGGTCCTTATACCGTTCTCAAGCGTGTGGGACATGTGGCCTATAGGTTATCTTTTTTCCATTCATTATAAGCTCCATCGTGTTTTCCATGTTTCTTGCTTAAAGAAGGTGATTGGAACTAAGTGCCAAACTCAAACCAACATTCCCGAGTTGGACGAAGAAGGCTCCATTTGGTTACAACCACAAGCAGTTTTGGACCAGCGTGAGTGTCGTCTGCGTCAACGCACCATCAAGGAAGTGTTAGTCCAGTGGAAAGATACAACTCCAACAGATGCCACTTGGGAACCAACTACCATTCTGCAACAATTTCCTCATCTCAAAACTTAAGGACAAGGTTGTTTTTAAGGGGGAGGACATGTTAGGGACCTAATCCCTCATGTAGGTAGAATAATATATTTCCATGTAATAAAGGCCAATATTAATGAGGCCTAACAATAAGGAAGAATAAGTCAAATGTAAGAAGACTTAATAGAAGCTTTCGCTTCTAGAAGGATCTTCCTCTAGATGGTTCGTTTGGATAGACATATTTAGTATAAATAAGAGTAGAGGGTATGAGAAGTTTTGTCTTGGATATTATTGTAATAGAGATCTTCTCTGCTGGAGGTTTCCCCCTTGAAGAGGCAAGTGAACATTGCTCTCAGTAATCAAAGTGCTCTTTCTGGTGTTATTCTGGTATTATTGTGGTATTGTTTTGGTTATATCATTGTTTCACTGCCATTTCTAGCTAATTATTTATGTTTTGCATACTATTTTATATCTGGAATACTACACCCATCTCTCCATTATTGTATTGGGTTTTATTTTCCATTACTTAGTTAGCTGGGTAGTTAGATCTATTATTATAATAATAGAGACTCATTTAATGAACTATTCTCATTATTGTATCGGGTTTTATTTTCCACTACTTAGTTAGTTGGGTAGTTAGATCTATTATACTAATAATAGAGACTCATTTAATGAGATCTTTTTGACTTTGTCCAATGGACCATTTTTTAACTCTATATAAAAGCCTAGCAAGCCTTCTCATAATATCAAGTTACTCATTTTGGCTTCTCTCGTATTTTCTATTGTTTATTGTGAGATTAATTAACTCTAAGTGATTTACTAGTAATGAGTTTTAGATGATTTAATTAGCTCATAATATCCCGAGTACTTCATTTACATGTTTTTTTTTGTTTCATGCAATATTGGCACGTCTAAGCTCCTCCTCTCTCGGCATTCAAGCCATCCAAATCTCAGCCCCTGAGATCCGGATTAGTGGTATCAAAGAAGTTACACTCTCCATCGGGACAAGGGTTTGAAGCATGTTGCGGGTTCAAACATTTGCATCAATCACCAACCTCCTTTTGGTAGTATCGTAATCCATTTTATGGGACATACACTGTAAGAATCACAGTTGGTCCACAAGCACTACATGGTTTTTTTTTGTCCCTCGGATCTTCGTTCACCATTACAAGGAGAACCATACATGGATTCACTACATCCATACATGGATCTACTACATCCATTGGTATGCAACATTTTCAACAAATTTGCAGGGTGTTCATGCTGCCCACAGAGGTTTCACAACCTCTACAACATCCCATGTTGCTCTACAAACTCTTGGCATCCTTTGTGACCCTCTACAAACTCTTGGCATCTTTTGAGACCCTCTACAAACTCTTGGCATCCTTTGTGACCCTCTACACTAAGCCAACTTCAAAGAGGTTATGTGACCTCTACATAAAATTCCAGAGGCTCTACTATAGCTCATTAGAAATATCTATTCAATATCTCAAATGGGTATTACGCGGAATCTCATTTGGCTTCTTGGTTTAAGAGATATCATCGATTGAATATCAACATGTATTTGACCCAAGGAGGCCGCACGTACCACCATCTTCAATGGTATTTTTCTCCCTTCTCTAGAAACTAAGAAGGAGTTCCACATATTTATGGAAATATCTCTTCAATATCTCAAATGGGTATTTCACGGAATCATATTTGGCTTCCTGGTTTGAGATATATCATCGATTTAATCTCAACGTGTATTTGACCCAAGGAGGTCGCGCCTACCACCATCTTCAAAGGTCTTTTTCTCCATGGTCAAGAAACTAAAAAAGGAGTTCCACATATGGATGGAAAGATATATTCAGTGGCTCAAATGGGTCTTTAACAAAATTGGAATGCATCACCTGTAGAATAATTTATGAATATATTTGCAGAAGGATGTTCACAACCCCCAAAGTCACGATTTTCCCATATTATTTTTTAAAATTTTGGGATTTTATTAAAATTTATTTATTTTTCTACCCATGTGCAATGCCATTGTCAACTAGGTTATAGGTCAACCACACAAAACCCTTCTCTTCGTTGGGTATTTTCACATTGTAATCATAATGGTACGATAATGGGGTTTCTCTTTTTAGCATGGGTGAAATGATGGGGACCATCATTTTCCAAGGGGGGAGGAATGATCTGAACTTTAAGGGGGTATATGGTCTAAATTTGGATGCAAAAGTCATAAAGCTATAAAGTTAATATATTTCCCATGTGTATCAAGGAAATTCTCACCTCCTCATTAATTAATTGGGCTAACAGGTTGCCCATATGGGTCAAAGAGAGTCCCATCTCTCCATTATTGTATTGGGTTTTATTTTCCACTACTTAGTTTTTTTTTTTTTTACCCATGTGGTTCACGACACCGGATATCGAAATCTCTCTACTTCCACGTAAACCTCCCCGAATCTGCGAGAGAACATAGGGAGGGAGGACGGGTATTTCAGAACATCCTATTTAAGGGCATAACATGTCACTTACAAGGAATTGAACCTGGGTGGGGAGGGTAACAATCATTCCTCCCAACTACCCAAGCTACATCCAATGGACTCCACTACTTAGTTATATGGGAAGTTAGATCTATTATTATAATAATAGAGACTCATTTAATGAACTATTCCCATTATTTTATCAGGTTTTATTTCCCACTACTTAGTTACTTGGGTTGTTAGATCTATTATACTAATAATAGAGACTCATTTAATGAACTCTTTTGAATTTGTCCAATTGACCATTTGTAATGCTATATAAAGGCCTAAAAAACCTTCTCATAATATCAAGTTACTCATTTTGGCTTCTCTTATATTTTCTATTTTTTATTGTGAGGTTAATTAGCTCTGAGTGATTTACTAGTAATGAGTCTTAGTGGTGAGGCTCCTCTTTGAGCCTCACCTCCTGAGTACTTCATTTACATGTTTTTGTCCATGTTTTTTTTGTTTTCATGGAATTATGGCACATCTAAGATCCTCCTCTCTCAACATTCAAGCCATCCAGATCTCAACCCTCGAGATCTGGATCAACCCTGACCTCGTCGGGGACATGCACTAAAAAACGACAAGGATCAGATCATTTTGATACCACTGATCCAAATTTATGAGAGGAATGAAATGAAAACACAGATTTTACAATATTGACACATAGACATAGTGAATAATAACAGAGATACAATTGAACTTGACTTCTATTAAATAAGAAATATGTTGATGTAAATGTGTTGAACCTGCACATAATAGATCTAGCTAAACAATGATACACACATTTGCAGAGAGAATAGAAGAAGGAGAGAAAAAATGGAAGAATTCTCATTAACCATTTTCCACACTCAAAGAGTGAATAATTTACAATATATATAGAACAAATGAGTAACTAATGAGCCATAGCGGTGGTCTAGATTGATCTGGACACATACCAACAGTTACAAGAGTAAACTGCCACCTAGTCTAGTCTCTCAGGCAGTTACGGGAGTGAACTGCCACCCAGCTGAGTTAACTAGTCAACTAGTCTTCAATTAACTGACTGAACAAAGAGTAGTGAGTTGGTGATGACCCCAATGTTGCATGGTGACAAAACCAATGCAACATCTAAACTCAACTCAACTAGTCAAACTGAAGTGTCAACTGAAAAAGAATATTCTCCAGGTGGAATATTCTCCCCTAAAATATAGAAAACTAGATAATGACTAATATGACTAATAAACAAGTAAAAACCTTAGGAAAAATAAATCCTAGGTGTGTGTGAAGTAACTCCAACACCCCCTGAACATCACTATGGTGAAAATAAAGAATGGGTCCCGGCTACGAGGCCATGTTAGGTACCCAAATACAAAAGATACACTGAACTAAACGAGGAAAGAGGGAAAACCTCATGGGAACAAAACCCCGCCTCAAATTACAATGCATAAAATAAAAAATGACAAGGAACAAAAGGCAGTTGCTGAGCAACCATGTCCTTCACTCCAAGAAGACCTCACAACTGTGCAAGTTTGTGCTCTTTGAAGATTTTGTTGAAGATGTAGATGTCTGCACGTATTTGATGAAGTATATGCATCATTGATATTTCCACACATATCGACTTTATCTTCTTGTAATGAATAATATCCAAATAAATTTTGGATGAAATTTTGAAAACCATGCGGCCGTTTCCAGAAAAATGCTGAAATTTTGTTAATTTTAAAACAATCATAACTTCAATTTCTGGACTTCGTTTCGGACGATTTTTTTTTCGAAATTGGATATCTTCCCAAGAGGAATTCAAATATCCAATTTGTTTCTACAAATTGTGCTAAAAAAATATCAGAATGGCGTTTGATGTGCGTGGCTCCCTTTTTGACTCCTGAGATGCATGCATGGTGCATGCAAAAGTGTCTGTATGTGACTCCTGAGATGCATGCCATATATCTTCCACATGAATTTTAGAAAACAAATCTAAAATGGAGTAAACATCATCTTCAATTAATGGAATACAAATTTCTGCAAATACTTGTGTAGAAGGCTCTTCAAACTGAGATGATTTATCTTTCAGTGACTTGTCTACATTCTCTATCTTGTCAACATTTTGCATGAATTCTTCCTTATTCCCAAATAAAACCTCCAACCTGCTCCATAATTCATTTGGAGTGAATTCTTGTGTGACATCACATACTTGGTGGAGAATTTCTGGAGAAATAGACACGCAGATAAATCTTATGGCCATATCCTGTGTATTGAGAAAGTCATTTTTCTCATCGGTGGAATCATGCTCCACTTCCATTGCCATAGCTATTTGGTACAAGCCTCTACATCTAAGATGAAGGAGAATTTTTGGCTTCCATTCTAAATAGTTATGAGGCGTGAGAAGTATTGTTGGTGAGTAAAACATAGATTCCATCTTTATGTGTTCTTCAATCTTCAATACCTGCAAAAAAAATTTGGTGTAGCTTTTGCTTAGCAGTCCGTCGGCTCTGATACCATGTAAATGTGTTGAACCTGCACATAATAGATCTAGCTAAACAATGATACACACATTTGTAGAGAGAATAGAAGAAAGAAGAAGAAGGAGAGAAAGAACGAAAGAATTCTCATTAACCGTTTTCCACACTCAAAGAGTGAATAATTTACAATATATATAGAATAAATGAGTAACTAATGAGCCATAGTGGCGGTCTAGATTGATCTGGACACAGACCAACAGTTACAAGAGTAAAATGCCACCTAGTCTAGTCTCCCAGGCAGTTACGGGAGTGAACTGCCACCTAGTTGAGTTAACTAGTCAACTAGTCTTCAGTTAACTGACTAAACAAAGAGTAGTGAGTTGGTGATGATCCCAATGTTGCATGGTGACAAAACCAATGCAACATCTAAACTCAACTCAACTAGTCAAACTGAAGTGTCAACTGAAAAAGAATATTCTCCGGGTGGAATATTCTCCCCTAAAATATAGGAGACTAGATAATGAATAATATGACTAATAAACAAGTAAAAACCTTAGGAAAAATAAATCCTAGGTGTGTGAAGTAACTCCAACAGTTGAAACTGTAAAATGTTGACTGAAACAAGCTTGCTAGAATGGTGGCAACTTATCTCTGAGAAGAGATGTGATGGCTACACTCATTCGCAAGATCATGAGTACAATGAGGATCCAAAATCATTTTTACATCAAACATGAATTCCAAAACCCTAGACATCCAAAAACCCAACCCTAGGAGATGAAGTGCCAAAAGTCATGTGGGCCCCGTTGGGGTAAGTTGGTACATCGACTTCCCGAGGTCGTAACTTTTGCATACAATATTTGTTTTAGGCACATGATAGCCTGTTGGAAAGGTCTATCCAAGGACTACACATTATGTAACATTGTCCAGAGTGTGACTGTGGGGGGGCCAAAAAACATTGTTTAGGGCCTCAAAACGACCCATGAAGTTTAGGACCCGAAAAGCCAGAAAAAAAAAAAACTTCCAAGATGAAAATTGAAACTACCAAAGTGAAATTTGTAAGTGATCTAGTTGGAATAGGTGGGTGGCCATCTATATCCACCTGGATCAATCCTCCCTTCTTAGAAATCAATGCTCTGTATTGCGTTGAGTTCCCCCATCAAATGAGGAAAATTCTTCTGAATTTGGCCCTGGGTGAGCCACTTGCCTTGGTGCAGGAGCCACCCTACTTTGACAACATGATAAAGCTAAAAGTTTTGTTGACAAGTTCCCTTGACCTATGTTTCCATGATTTGATTAGTGGATTTCTATTCCATTCAATCGGGGTTGAGCTTTATCAGTGTCAATTGTTCTACTACCTCTGAGGTGTCCAATAATGGTGGGAAGTATCGACAAAAGAGGTCCACATTAAAAATTGGGTGCAAGCCAAGGACAGGGGAATGTTGGGCTCAAAAACATTATCACCCACAACCTTGGTGATGGTATAAGATCCATAGCAGTGTGGATGAAGCTTCTGATGGGTGTTGTAAGTCATTCTTTCTGCAAGTGCAACCAAACTTTATCTCCCACCTGAAACTTGTGTGGCACCCGATGTTGATCATGGCGCAACTTGTACTTGGCATTGGACTTCTGCAAAATATCCTGAACCTATGGGAGGATGTGCTAGATATTTTCAATGAACCAGGTTGCTTTGTCGGCTTCGATTTGCGGATGTGATGATTCTTTCCATGTGGATGTAAAGGGTAGTGCAACATCCATGGGACCTAATGGTTGAAATCCCAACCCCACCTGAAAAGGACTATGTCTGGTTGAGCTATGCATGGCTATGTTGTAATTGTATTAAACACAGGGAAGACTCTCATCGCATCTGCACGGATGCTTGGAATTGTACATGCGCAAAATATGTACGATAATCTTGTTGACAACCTTGGTTTGGCCATTTGTTTGGGGTTGGAAGGTCGTGGATTTGGTGAGATTGGTATCCATCCATGACCAGATGATCGACCAAAATGTGTTGAGGAACCGACTATCTTGATCACAGACGATGGTTTGTGGTATCCCAAAATGTACCCACACTTGTTCAAAGAAGAGCTTAATAGTGGCCTCCGCTGTGATGCTCTTCTTGCAGGCCACCATAATCGCCATATTAGAAAATCGATCAACAACCACGAAAACACAGTCATTTCCCTGCTTGGTTGAAGGAAGGCCCGACATGTAGTCCATCGAGATGGATTCCCAGGGCCTGTCAGGAATAGGAAGAGGGGTGTACATGTCTCATTTATTAATGGATGGTTTAGCAATGGCATAGGCCATGAAGGACCTGCTATACTTGCTAACATCCATTTAGAGTTTCGACCAATAGAAATGTTGTTGCAATAATGTCATTGTCTTCTCTACACTGAAGTGTCCTGCCACCTGACTATAGTGAGCTTCCCAAATCAACTTTACACTGTTGCTTGATGGAACGCAGAGATGTCCCAGATGGAATAATAACCCATCCTGTAGATGAAAATCAGTGACAATTGTGTTTGTGCTCAACATATGGTAGGTAGTGGCGAAGTCATGATCTTTCTCATAGAGTTGGGGCCATCCATAGGTCTCATGTCCACAAGAGTGTATCACCATGGTTAGTGTGGAAAATGGAGGCCGGCTGAGGCAGTCAACGACATGCTTGGTGCTCCCTATCTTGTAATTGATGTTGATATGGAACTGTTGCAAGTACGTGGACCACTTCTGATGGAGGTCATTCTACAATTTTCCTTGTGTATGTACCAACTGCAGAGGCTTATGATCAATGTGGATGACTGTCTCATTCTAGAGAATGTAATGCTTCCATTGGTGGCAGGCTTGTATAATGGAGTACATTTCTTTGTCATATTTGGGCTACTTACAGACAATATATAATAGTGTCTCACTATGATATGCCACAGGATGCCCATGTTGAGTTGGAACTGTGCCCACAACATAGTCTGAAGCATCTGTCTCAATCTCAAACAGTTGTTGCAGGTCGGGTAATGAGAGCACAAGGGCTGAGCATAAGTGCTGCTTCAAATCATCGAATGCTTTCTGTTGCGATTGGACACACACAAATTTTTCCTTTCCACTGCCTCTGGTCACCTGGCTAAGGGCCCATGCAATGTGGGAGAATCCCAACATGAACCTGCGATACAAATTGATAAGGCCTAAGAAGCTCCGGAGCTCAGTGAGTGTTGTTGGGGTTAGCTAGTCACGGATGACCTGGATCTTTGCTAGATCGACATGCACCCCATGCTCATCAACAATGTATCCTAGTTACTGGACATTGTTCATGCTGAAAGAGCATTTTTATAATTTTTCATATAGCTTGTGTAGACACAGAGTGTACATAACGTGTTGAATGTGCTGCAAGTGTTCTGCCCAATTCTTGTTGAATATTAGGATGTCATCCAAATACACTGGCACAAAAGAAATGGTGAAAGGATGCAATATATCGTCCATCATCCTCATGAAAGTTGTTGGGGCATTTGTCAAGCCAAAGGGCATGACCAAACATTCAAAAATACCTTCTTTGAACTTGAAGGCGATCTTCCATACATCAGTCTGCTCTATTAGAACTTGGTGGTAGCCGGACTTCAGATCAATATTACTAAAGTATTTGGCCCCATTGAGTTGGTCAAGAAGATTGTCAATTCGGGGAATTTGGTATTGGTTCATGACTGTGGTTTTATTTAGGGCTCGATAATCAACGTAGAGTTTCCAGAGCCCATCTTTTTGTTAGAATATTGGGTGTGCTCCTTTAACCATAGACAATATAGCAATATTGTCACCCAACCATAGGCACTAATGCCACTCCCGAGCTCCTTGACCTTGACAGAGAGAAGAATTTTCGGCAACAAACCAATAGCCAACCAAGGCTAATGCACCAAGCAAAGATAACCAAAACTGATCAGAGAGTCCAACCTAGAAAAACTGAAAATGCAGATTGCAGAACTACCGGCAGTAGCTGCTCCCCAGACTTGCACACAACTGGACTTCTGTTGTGCACACAAGTGTATTTCTGCAATTCTGAGAATTGGCTAAAATGAAGATTGGCCTCCTATATTTATACCGCTTCTTCTAAACTACCTAGGATGACTTCTTATACTGGGTGCCAAATACTTAGTATATAATATTTTCTTTAGCCGACTTCTCTTCTAGGGTTATATCCAAATCTTTTCTTGCTTCCAGAATATTCTAATCTTATCAAAGGTCACAAATGTAGGTTAATACCTCCTGCAACTACCATAATATCAACACTCCCTCCTAGCTAGGGAGGTATAACAGGTAATGGTCTTGAGCAAAAACATACCATTCAACCAGTAGCATCATTATAGCCACACATACTATCTTATGATCAAATCACGAGAACCATCATCATTATTCAACTAGATAATCTCCATGGCAACTAGTAAAATGTCATCTGATAGAACAAAACTATGTCTATCCATAGTAGTACACAACTACTCAATCCGTGACACATAGTCACAACTAGTGGAACATATCCACCACAGTAGCATACATCTATTGTCTAGAAACATACAGTCTCCATAGAAATCTTATCATCTGATATCAGCCTGCACAAAAAAAATATCATGATATAAACTAAGTCATCTAGGCCATTCTTCCACTCACATTTGTGAGATCTAGAAGAGAATCTGCCCTCAGAAAGTAAAACATCAACCATGGGCTATCTAGACTATTCTTCCCAAGCATGGAAGAATAATTGTCCCTGATTTCTAAGCCTAGACCATTCACCTATCTGGGCCATTCCTCCAGCAATAAACAAAGTGCAACCTAGAGAGAATGAGTCTTCCCAAGGGAATGCATGTCCCTGATTGTTGAACCTGGACCATTCCTCCGACACTAAACAAAGTGAAACCTAGAGAGAATGAGTCTGCTCTAGGAAATGACTGTCTGAAACCTTTCCTAAGTAAATGACTATCCTGCACCAACCTCCAAAACAAACCATTCTTCGAAACTGCTCACAATTGTGAGCTACAAAAGAATGATTGTCCAGTGAGGCAGACCATTCTTCTTGACCACTAATGAGAGTGACTGCCAAAAATAAATATCGTCCTAGACCATTCCCCCACATTGGCCACAAGGGGAATAGTTGTCTATGGTACATCAACAATCTATCGAACCATTTTCATTACGAAAATGACCGTTCGATCTGGACCATTTTCTGAATTGGAAAATGCATGTCCATCAGAAATCTCAAACCACTTTCCGAACTGGAAAGGAACTGCCCATCCTGGACCATTTTTAAAGATGGAGAATGATTGTCTATAAATTAATGATATATCAATGCTCCCTCCCAACCTGGAGATCCATCTCTTCCCTTTCAACTAAGGGAGTTATTTCCACAATCCCTAACTTGTCTCCTAAGTATGCAAACTTTATTCTGGACATAGGCTTTGTCAATATATATGTTGTCTGCTCATCTGTGGGGATATACTAGAGCTTCACTTCTTCTTCCTGAACTTTATCTCGAATAAAGTAGTATTTGATCTCATTGTGTTTCGACCGTTCATGAAACACTGGGTGTTCTGATAGCCTTATACAACTCTGGTTGTCACAGTATATTATGGTTGAATCTAGAACCTGATCAAATAATCCAGAAATCATATTTCTTAGCCATACTTCTTTTGTACATGCCTCACATGCTACGATATATTCTGCTTCTATTGTGCTAAGTGCAAAAAACTTCTGTTTCCTGTTGCCCCAAGATATCATAGCGGAGCCTAAGATGAAACACATCCCTAAAGTAGTCCTTATGTCTTCTGCACTTCCTGCCCAATATGAATCTGTGAATCCATGAAGCTATATATCGTTGGATTCGATATATCTTAAACCATAGTTTAGTGTCCCACGAATGTATCTTAGAACATGCTTTGCAACTATCCAATGCTCATGTATGGGTTCCATCTGGAACTGTCTTAGTGTGTTTATGACAAAGAAAATATCTGGTCAAGTATTTACTAAATACATCAATGAACCAATCAATTGCCGATATAGGGACGAGTCTACTGGATTAGAATTCAAGTCTCTTACTTTTCTTATATCTGTGGTCATAGGAGTGTCCATGGATTTGCAATCCATCATTCCAAACTTCTGAAGAATCTTTACTGCATACTTTCCTTGTCCAAGGAATACTTCACCATGCTTATGCCATACTTATAGTCCGAAGTAATAATGCATGAGATCAAGATCTTTCATATCGAACTCAGAAGTTAGTTCCTTTTTACACTGGATGATGAGAGACTCTTCACCTGTCAAGAATAAATCATTGACATATAGCAGTAGAATCACAAGTGCATTGTTCATGACTTTGTAGTAAATATTTGGATCTCCATGACTCTTGGAGAAACCGGGTCTCATTAAGTAGTTGTCTATTCTGGCATACCAAGCTCTTGGAGCTTGCTTGAGTCCATATAATGCTTTCTTTAGTCTGAAAACATGAGTTTCTCTAGAGTGTACTTCAAATCCTTGAGGTCATTCAATGTATACTTATTCTTCGATTGCTCCATTGAGGAAAGTTGTTTTTACATCCATCTGATGTAAACTCCATCCCATGGAAGTAAGAAGAGACACAATGGCTCTAATAGAAGTATATATGGAAACATGAGCAAATGTATCGTCATAGTCTTCTCCCTCCTTCTGGGAGAACCATCTAGATACGAACCTTCCTTCATATTTGTCCACGCTTCCGTCTGCTACATGTTTGATCTTATAGACCCATTTCAAGTTACTACTGATTTTTCTTTAGGTCTAGGCACAATTTCCCATACATCATTTTTCATGATGAACTGGTGTTCTTCTGTCATGGCTTCTTTCCATTGTTTCTTCTGAGTTGCCTCTTCAAATGTGGTGATTCTTCGTCTAGAAGCTTTGTCATACATGTTGCATAGTTGGAGAATCTCTTGGGCTTCTTTCTTTTTCTGAAGGTGCCACTTGGGGCTTTGAGTCTTTCTGCTTCTTGTAGAGTAGCTTCAAGACAAGCTGGACATTTCTTGGTTTTGGGTACAGTGTCTGAATCAATAGTCTCACATGGTTGCATCGGATGATCAAGTTGTTATGTTTCTTCATTCTGACTTTCTGGAAGACATGTGCTTTCTTCAATAGGCTCTTCATACTTTTCTTCTTCTATAGTTTCTTCTATGGATATCTTGAAAGCCATGTTTTCATTGAAGGTTGCATCTCTGCTGACTTTAATCTTATGTTGTTCTGGGATATAGATTCTATAGGCCTTGGATGATTCACTGTATCCCACGAATATGCCCTTCTTTCCTAAGGGTTCTAATTTATTCCTTTTATCCTTAGGAAGGTGAAAGTAAAAAGGGCATCCAAAGATTCTTAAGTGTTCCCCATTAGGTTTTTTCCCTCAGAAGGCTTCTTCTGGAGTCATATCCTTCTATATGGGGAGAGGACTTCTGTTCTGAACATATATTGTTGTCATGGCTTCTTCTCCCCATAGATACATAGATAAACCTTGATCGTTCAACAATGCCTTCACAATTTCTTCAATAGATCCGTTCTTCCTTTCTGCTACACCATTTTGTTGAGGATTATGAGGAACAATTAGCTCCCTCCTAACCCTTGCTGATTTGCAAAAGGAAAAAGATTCCTTGGATGTATAGTCTCCTCCATTATCTGTTCTCAAGGTCTTGAGTCTCTTGTTTGTGAGGTTCTCTATCTCTGGTTTAAATTCTTGAAACTTGTTGAATACTTCATCCTTTGTCTTCAAGCGATATAACCAAGTCTTTCTTGAGTAATCATCTATGAATATTACATAGTAAAGAGAACATCCTAGAGATTTGATTGGCATCAGACCGCAAACATATGAATGTATTAGATCTAGGATTTCCTTAGATCTATTATTGTTGGTTGAGAATGGTTTCTTAACATTCTTACCAAGAGCACATCCTTTGCAAATTCCTTCATGTGTAGACTGTATTTTTGGTATTCCTTCTGTTATCACATAAGGTTGTCAAGGGCCATAGGTGTGTGTCGATATACCCGAGTCTATAATTTTTCCTTGTCTCTATCCTTTTCGAATAGACAAGTCTTAATTTTGTCCCCTTTCGGCGTGTAAAGTCGTCTTTTGTGTGCCCTTGTTTGTTTTTGTGCCCTGGTCTCCCTCAATATCTTAATTGAAAGAAATCGCGACCCCAAGCCCCTCTGTTTTTCTCTAAGGATGAACACTCGTCTCCTTTTTCCAATCACCGGTCTCCCTATTTTCCGAGCCCACAACCAGTCGTCCAAATTCTTGTTCACGTAGGCCGCAACCATGGACACAAAGTGAAACATTCAAAACAACCCATTTCGGGCTTAAAAGCAGCAGGCAATTTTAATTTTTCAGCGGCAGAGATTCCAGGAGCAGTTCAGATCAGTGGCTCACGGGCTTTCGGAATGTCAAAATCGCATGAAGTATAGCGCTAGGGAAAAAGGTCCAAAGTCCCAAGGCCTAGAGCAAGCATGAGTCGTTGATCTCGAGGGGGACATGTGGCATCCAATCCAAGTTTTCGGGGAAGTGAGCTTAGGGAGTTTCGAAGCGAGAAGTGCGTGAAACTCTTGAAGAGCCGAGGACCGGACTCTCGAAGTAGTTATGGACCATTGATATCAAATCAACAAGAGTCATCGATCTTGGCAGTAGCATCTTTGGAAGCCTTGAAATGCTAAAGGTCCTTAAATGGATCTCGGTCGTCCGAATCAAGAAGCCACGCGTCATCACATCCGTCACTTCAGGAATTTTGCTTTGGGAGTTTTGAAATGAGAAACATGCCAAGTTCCCGAAGATATGAAGCCCAAAATCCTGAAATGATCCGAGCCATCCAAAGCAAGAAGACACGTGGAGGCGGATCCCTCAGTGTTAAAGTTGTCGAAGTCCTGGAGTGTTAAAGTTGTCGAAGGCATGAAGTCCCGAAGTCCCGAAGTCCCGAATGGATCTCAATCGTTAGTCTGCGAGAAGCTATGTGTCACCAGATCCTTGGCAGACGAGGTTTTGTTTGGAGGTAGACGAGGTTGAAATTTGACTTTTCCGATGACCGAAGTCCTGAAGGGATTTCGACCGTCGATTTGTGATAGCTACACGTCATCTGATCCAGCGCTGTGGAGGATTTACTTGAAGGAGGATCCAAGGGACATGTGGCATAAATCCTTGAATTCTAGATGAAGGTCCAAAGTCAGTCTCGATCGTTCGATTCAAGAGGACACACATCAATAGATCGCCAGCTCCAGGTAAAAGCAGTGAAGGCAAATGAGGTTTGACATTTGATTTCTCCAGAGTCCAGAGACCTGAAGGGATCTCGACCATTGACCAACAAGGGCCACACGTCATCAGATCCATGGCTTCGGGGGATTATCTTAGAGGAAAAAGAGGTCTGAGGTTTGAAAATTTCGAAGCCCGAATCGTGAAACAAATCTCCGTCGTCGATTCGAAAGGGGAAGATCTGATCCATTGGTTTGAAAAGGGAAGATTTGAGCTATTGATCATGAAGCCTCATCCAAGATCACGAGGTCGACGGTCACGCTCAATTGCGAGGTCAGAAGAAGCTCGAGTTTTAAAATCTTGAGGGCGGGCTGCAATCAGAACCATTGTTTTGGGAAAGGGATGCGTGGTGGTTCATGGTGAATTGCAGGGACAAAAGCAGTTTGCTTTCAAACCACCCTTGGTCGCGCCTACAATCACGCAATTGCGTAGGCTCACGGCCCTAGGTCACATTGAAGAAGGAGGAGGTAAACAAGAGCTATCCCTCAAGCTCTGGAGAGCCAAATGCATGGCGGCCGTCAAAAGAGACAGGTGGCACCCTTATGGTTTTGACATGTGGCACTTTTTTCAAGCATTCTCAGACATGCCTCTAGCCTATTTTCGAGTGACACCTGTCACCTTCTCTTTCCTGACAAATCAACATGGTGACGTCAAGCTGCCATGTCAGATCATCCTCCGGGAGGTGTTATTGTTCAACGTCAAAAGGTAGCATCCCCTCCCAGGGCACAGTTTGGCGGATTCTAAAGTTGGCGGGCGGTTAAGCTTGGCAGTGGCGCTAAATCTAGTAGGTGCACCCAGATCTCATATCGGGACTAGATCTATGGCCACAATTCATTGCAGGGACGCAACATGCTCAGGTGATAATTTTCTTAAGCGGTCCCACAATTGAAACAATGGTAAGGTGAAAGTGCTACGTGGCAAAAGGTGGCGGATTGCGGGCCCAAAAGCGGTCTGAACCCAAACCACTTTTGAGCAACCCCGCAATTAGATGTTTATATGGCGTCCTATCCTAGAACAACATGTGGTCGCCCCCCTGAGGTTTAAGTCTCGTTGAGTCCCCGAGGAAAAGCAAGTCAGGTGGTTGAAACCTCGACTCACTCAGTAATTATAAGTATGGAGGAACCAATCATGGAAAATAGAGCTGTCAGCGCGAGGTACCCTTGTGGAGAAATTTTTCTGCAGGCCCATGCTGATATGAGCTCGCGTACGACAGAGGGATGCATCCTAAGTCTGACAGAAGAAAGCACAGACAAAAGGATTTGAATGTAGTAGTCATGTCACACTCTTGGTAGTGGTGGACTGGTCTGAGTATAAATAGGTAGCTTTGATATTTTGTTAAGGTTGTCAACTGGTTGAGCAGAGCTCCCTATTTGGTAATGTTTTGATGCCAGAACTATTCTTTGGTTATGCACCAAATTTAAGAATTTCATGTTAATAGAAGTCAACTTCTTTTCATCTCTCTATAAAAACTGTGCTAAAACATTCGGGCATGGAGGATCTAGTTGAGGGTTATTATGTTGTTGTAATATAGGTTTGATTACAATGGTATTGTGACCATTTTTTGTCAGCTCCCTTGTTATCTTTTTCCCTCTTACACTGAATGGCTCTGGCATAGAGGATCCATTCGAGTTGTTGTAGCTACATTGTGATGTAGGTTTGATCATTGTGTTGTTGTGACTGTGTTGTTTGGATACATTTCAGTGTCTGAAGCTTGAGCTCAAGAGTGATCTTGAGTTTGAGTTTTTCTTCTCCAAGCTACTTGAAAGCCTGCTGCTCATAACTGTCTTGTTCACCTTTCTCACTAAGTCTTCCCTCTGCTCACACTTAAACTTAGTTCACTGATTGAAGTTAATGTGGCCCTCACTTCCCTGTGCATTTCTTGTCGAGTTCTGTGTTGAACATAATTCATATATTGAGTTTTGTCCATTGACCTCCACTCATATAAAACCAACATCCACCAAAAACTCTAATGGGTATTGGGCTTATCCTCCCGCAATCTGAGGGTGATTCTTAGTGCTAACATTCTTGGCGCCGTTGCCGGGGAATGAATTGAAGAAATTTCCCTGGGATAAAATGACAAAGAAGTTATGATTATGAAGGTGCATCAGATATCAATACCATTGAAGATTGAAACTTGCACCTAGAGACTCCACTGTTTCAGTTGTGGCTCCTAAAAGTAGACACAATAGGTCTACTTCGCAGCTGCCTCTAGCTACACCTGAAGTTGACCCAGAGAAGATTATCAAGAAAGGAAAGCTTTCTCGAGAAGGCTTTAGCTGCTATCCCAGATTGAAAATCTCTATGGGAGAACGATAATGACCAGATCTGGTCTTTGATGGTGAACAAAGACCAGACACTTTCAGACTGCATACCATTCACGTGACGACTCTATGTTTAAACAATATAGTGGCGACTCCTCAGTTTTAAGAAGTCATATTTTCAGATGGAACCCATCTTGGCTCGGAGGTTCGCTCCTTTTAATTTCGCTCTTATTCCTGGTGTCCCAAATGTTGTTCCTACTATAGAAGAGTGGGGTGATTTTTTGCCCATATTTAGAGAACATAGAGATGACAACCCGACCGACCATCTCCGTGAGTTTCATGAACTCATGCATCAGTGGGAGATTCATCATGAGGATGTATTATTGAATATGTTCATTTTCTCATTAGCAGGAGATGCTCGTAAGTGGTATCACTCCTTTCCCCCTGATAACATCTCCTCCCTGGAGCAGTTTCATGCAACTTTCAATAAGCATTGTCAAAAATATTATTCCTTTGAGTTAATCTGTCATAACTGTTGTGAGAAGTATAGAGATGGTGTTCGGGACATAGTTTGTTCTTGTGAAAGCTGTGAGGATGAGGGACATCCCCCAGAGGAGTTGATACAATCACTTTCTGCAAGTATAGAGGAATTGAAGGCAGATTTTCCTCGCCGCTCTTACGAAGAAAATACAGAGGATATTCTGGTCCTGGAAACAGATGTTCTTGGCAGCCCTACTTATGATGAAGAAGTGATGTCGGATACTGACCAAGAACAAACGATTGTTGATGGATATCCCAACGAAGACGACAGAGAGCAAAGTTTCTCCATGGTTCTTGTTTTTGGTGATTGCGAATTTGACCGTGGGGAGAACCATGAAGGAGAAAAGGGGGAGCCACATCTCTCGACTATCTTGGCTCCGAGATTTTCCCCTCTAAATTTCTCAGCCATAGTTGGTTATCCACATCCATTGCCGGATAGAAATGAATGGGATGATTATCTTCTGAGATTCAGAGGAAGCGAGCATGATGATCCCGGTAAGCACTTATTCAATTTTCATAGATGCATGCTTGAGCATGACTTTGTTCATGAGGATGTCTTGATCAAGATGTTCAAATTTTCTTTGGAGGGAGATGCTCATGAATGGTGTAAATCTCTCCCTGCTGCTAGTATCCATTCTTTGAAGGATTTTCACGATGATTTCAATGCATATTTCGAGAAGAGTTACCTAACTCATCTTGTTTTGGGTGACTATTGTAAGAAGTTTGCATTCTACATCCAGTAGATGATAAAGTCTTTCTCGTGTGATGAATCTGGTGAAGATTTGATTAGAACAGAAAGTAAGGACAAAAGTGGGTATTTTGAAATTATGGATGAAAGCTTTTCCTCTTTCTATTTCCTAAGAAGAAGGCCTTCCAAATATGATTGATGATAACGCTGATGATTGCATAGCCATAGATGCATTATATTATGCCCCTGGTACACCTGTTGTCTTAGATTTAAAAGAGGAGATGGTTGTGGAGGAGGATTCTTCTCTTTTCCTTCAAGAGGTTACCCATGATGTATTTTCACCTGGGATTGAAGAGAAGAATCTAGAGGTTTCTCATTTTCCTGTGAAAAATAAAAGAGTTGTCCGCTCACCTATATTTGATGAGTATTCGGATGAAGAAGGGCAGATCCCTACATCACATTTTGTTGACTTGGGAAGCAACCAACCTATGTATGACGGTTATGAATTAGATTATGATGTGGAAATCAACCATCCTGGGTCCGTAGATGACATTCAACAACATGTTAAAGAGAAGCATCCAGTCACTGATATACACGAAGAGATCCCTTTTCCTCATCTAGCAAATGTTATCGAAGCAAACAAAGAAAAAGTGGATCAACAGCCTGCATCATCCTTTCACTCACCTGTGCTTGCGACAGAAATTCAACCAGAGGTGAGCAGTCGTAAGACAGAGCATGTTTTCTATTACCAACCTAGTAGGTTTTGTCACCTATTTTATGACCCTGTAGGGCAGTACATGGAATGGCATTTTTTCCAGGTATTGAATCCTCCAAAATTTATCTTGCCTTCAACACTAGGAGGAGGATTGAAAAATGTAATCGATTTGCTGTCACAGTTTCATTATCTTTTATTGATCAGTGACTGAGTAAATAAGTTTTCAGTTAGGAGGTTACCTGACTGGCTCTGGTGGAACTCCACTTTCACCTAGCACTTTGTAAAAATCAGTTTGTCTAGGAGTGTACATAAATAATCTCCTTCTGGAGCCCATGTGTTTATTTTCGTTTTTAGTAGAGTACTGTACATATCTCCTCATTTTCTTCAACGCAAGTTTTGAGCTAGACTCCATAGCCCAACATCTAAGGCACTGAAGCTGCGCATTCTTGGTAGCTCGCAGTGAGCATGCCATCCTCTGTGGAGCCAAATGTTATCACATAAGGATGTCAAGGGCCATAGGTATGTGTCGATATACCCGAGTCTGTAATTTTTCCCTATCTCTATCCTTTTAAAATCAACAAGTCTTAAGTTTGTCCCCTTTTGGCGTGTAAAGTCATCTTCTGTGTGCCATTGTTCGTTTATGTGCCCTAGTCTCCCTCAATATCTTAACTGAAAGAAATTGCGGCCCCAAGCCCCTCTGTTTTTCTCTAAGAATGAACACTCGTCTCCTTTTTCCAGTCACTGGTCTCCCTGTTTTCCCAGCCCATAGCTTTTCGTCCAAATCCTTGTTCACGCAGACCGCAACCATGGACACAAAGTGCAACATTCAAAGCAACCCATTTCGAGCTTAAAAGCAGCAGGTAGTTTTAATTTTTCAGTGGCGGAGATTCCAACTTTAGATCAATGGCTCACGGGCTTTCAGAATGTCAAAATTGCATGAAGTATAGCGCCAGGGAAAAAGGTCCGAAGTCCCAAGGCCCGAAGTGAGCATGAGTCATTGATCGCGAGGGGGACAGGTGGCGCCGATCCAAGTGTTCGGGGAAGTGAGATTTGGGAGTTTCAAAGCGAGAAGTGTGTGAAACTCTCGAAGAGTCTAGGACCAGACTCCCGAATTAGTTATGGACCATTGATCTCAAATCGACAGAAGTCGTCGATCTTGGCAATAGCATCTCCGGAAGCCCCGAAATGCTAAAGGTCCCAAAATGGATATTGTTTGTCTGAATCAAGAAGCCACATGTCATTAGATCCGTCACTTTGGGAATTTTTCTTCGGGAGTTTTGAAATGAGAAACACGCCAAGTTTCCAAATATTTGAAGCCCAAACTCCCAAAATGATCCGAGCCATCCAAAGCAAGAATACACGTGGAGGCAGATCCCTTAGCGTTAAAGATGCCGAAGTCCTGGAGTGTTAAAGTTGTGGAAGGCCCGAAGTCCCGAATGGATCTCAGTCATCATTCTGTGAGAAGCCACACATCACTAGATCCTTGGCTTCGAAGGTTTTGTTTGGAGGCAGACGAGGTTGAAATTTGACTTTTTCGATGGCCGAAGTCCTGAAGGGATTTCAGCCGTCGATCTACGATAGCCACACATCATCCGATCCAGTGCTGTGAAGGATTTACTTGATGGAGGATGCAAGGGACATGTGGCATAAATCCATGAATTTCGGATAAATGTCCGAAGTCAGTCTCGGCCGTTTGATTCAAAGGACACGTGTCAATAGATCGCCAGCTCTGGGTAAAAGCACCGAAGGCAAACGAGGTTTGAGATTTGATTTCTTTGGAGTCTGTAGAACTGAAGGGATTTCAGTCATTGATCAGTAAGGGCCACGCGTCATTAGATCCATGGATTTGGGGGATTTTCTCGGAGGAAAAGGAGGTCTGAGCTTTGAAAAGTCCGAAGCCTGAATCAGGAAACAGATCTCAACCGTCAATTCGAAAAGGGAAGATCTGATCCATTGATATGAAAATGGAAGATTTGAGTCATTGATCATGAAGCCTCATCCAAGATCATGAGGTTGATAGTAACGCTCAATTGCGTGGTCGAAAGAAGATCAGGTTTTAAAATATTGAGGGTAGGCCGCAATCAGAACCACTATTTTGGGAAAGGGATCTATGGCGGTTCATGGCGAATTGCGGGGAGAAAAATAGTTTGCTTTCAAACCACCCTTGGTCGTGCCCGCAATCATGCAATTGCGTAGGGTCACAACCCTAGGTCACATTGAAGAAGGAGCAGGATCTAGCCCCGTAGCCCTAGAGATCCAAATGCATGGAGGCCATCAACAGAGACATGTGGCACCCCTATGGTTTTGACACGTGGCACTCTTTTCAAGCATTCTTAAACATGCCTCTAGCCTGTTTTCGAGTGACACCTGTCACCTTCTCTTTGCTGACACATCAGCATGGTGACGTCAGGATGCCACGTCAGATCATCCTCCGAGAGGTGTTATTGTTCAACGTAAAAAAGTAGCGTCCCCCCCCAGATCATAGTTTGGCAGATTCTAAATTTGGCGAGCGATTAGCTTGGCAGTGGCGCTAAATCTAGCAGGTGCACCCAGATCTCATATTGGGACCAGATCTATGGCCATAGTTCATTGCAAGGATGCAACATGCTCAAGCGATTCTTTTCTTGAGAAGTCCCACAATTGAAACCATGGTAAGGCGAAAGTGCTATGTGGTGAAAGGTGGCGGATTGCGGGCCCAGAAGCGGTCTGAACCCAAACCACTTTTGAGCTGCCCCACAATCAAATGTTTATATGGCGTCCTATCCTAGAGTAGCACGTGGCCGCCCCCTGAGGTTTAAGTCTCATTGAGTCCCTAAGGAAAAGCAGTGAATGGAAGGCAGGTCAGGTGGTTGAAACCTCGACTCACTCAGTAATTAGAAGTATGGAGGAGCCAGCCATGGAAAATAGAGCTGTCAACCTGAGGTAACCTTGTGGATGAATTTTTCTATAGGGAAATGTCGATCTGAGCTCACGTCTGAGAGAGGGATGCACGCTCAGTCTAACAGAAGAAAGCGTAGACGAAAGGATTTGAATGTAGTAGCCAGGTCACACTCCTGGTAGTGGTGGATCGGTCTGAGTATAAATATGTAGTTTTGATATTTTGTTAAGGTCGTCAATTGGTTGAGTAGAGCTCCCTATTTTGTAATGTTTTGATGCCAGAACTGTTCTCTGGTTATGTACCAAATTTGAGACTTTCATGTTAATATAAGTCAACTTCTTTTCATCTCTCTGTAAAAACTATGCTAAAACACTGAGGCATGGATGATCCAGTCGAAGGTTGTTATGATGTTGTAATGCAGGTTTGATTACAGTGGTATCGTGACCAGTTTTAGTCAGCTCCCTTGTTATATTTTACCCTCTTACACAGAATGGCTTGGGCATGGAGGATCCATTCGAGTTGTTGTAGTTGCATTGTGATGTAGGTTTGATCATTGTGTTGTTGTGACTGTGTTATTTGGACATATTTCAGTGTTTAAAGCTTGAGCTCAAGAGTGATCTTGAGTCTGATTTTTTCTTCTCGAAGCTGCTTGAAATCCTGCTCATAGCAATCTTGTTCACCTTTCTTACTAAGTCTTCCCTCTGCTCACACTTAAACTCAATTCACTGACTGAAGTTAATGTGGCCCTCACTTCCCTGTGCATTTCTTGTCCAGTTCTGTGTTGAACATCATTCATATATTGAGTTTTGTCCATTGACCTCCATTCATATAAAACCAACATCCACCAAAAACTTTGATGGGTACTGGGCTTATCCTTCCGTAATCTGAGGGTGACTCTCAATGCTAACACCTTCAACCATCTTTTTGAGGAAGGGTAATGCTTGATAGTTGATATGAGCATACCTTCTATGCCAAAGTTCATTGGGATTGAATTCATCATGTACATGGGCTTCAACATTCTAGTAGTCTATATAATCTTCCTTCACGGGTTCCAATAACTCTAGCATTCTCTATGCCGGAGTCTTTAGGCCAGGATAATACTTTTCCATCTACATAGGCTATTCTGTTTCCTTTTTCTTCTAGGCAGGATATGGATACAATATTCTTTTCTAAACCAGGTACATATAAGACATTGCTCAAATGAACATTGTTACATGTTTTCAATTTGACGAAGGCCTTACCAATTCCTTCGACTGGGTAAGTGTTTTTGTCTCCAAGTTCTACTTTGTACGATGTCTTCTTTACATTTAGATTGGAGAGTCTGGCTTGGTCTCTTGTCATATGCCTAGAATCTCCACTATTGATTACCCACATGTCATCTTCAAGAGTTCCTGTGAGCACTGAGTAGTGTAGATGATTCGTCTTTTCATTCATGATTTTTGTTGACTGATAATTAGTCAAGCTTTGACCCAAAATCTCAATCTTCATGTTTTTGCCTTTTGAGAGTGCCAAGAGGTGCACTGGACTAAGGCGCACTAGAACATCTTCTTTTTGAGTAAGGTATTCCATCATAAGGTGCTAGGCAAGAATTTTAGGATTTCTGCAACTGCACCTGCTAGTAACCCTAGCGGCAGTGCTTTGGTAACTGCTCCTACTAGAAACCCTAGCGACAGTTATTCAACAAGATTGATAACCTTATGGCTTAGATTCCTTCCAGTGGTTAGAATGAATGAAGGAGGTGTGGGGCCTTAACCTGTTAGAATATTGGGTGTGCTCGTTTAACCCTAGACAATATAACAATATTGTCACCCAACCGTAGGCACTAATTCCACCCCTGAGCACCTTGACCTTGACAGAGAGAATAATTTTTGGCAATAAACCAATAACCAACCAAGGATAATGCACCAAGCAAAGATAACCAAAACTGATCAGAGAGTCCAACCTAGAAAAACCAAAAATTTAGATTGTAGAACTACCAGCAACAACTGCTCCCCAGACTTGCACACAACTGGACTTCTGTAGTGCAAACAAGTGTATTTCTGCAATTCTGAGAATTCTGGCTAAAATGAAGACTGGCCTCCTCTATTTATACTACTTCTTCCCGACTGCCTGGGCCAACTTCTTATTCTGGGTGCCAAATACTTAGTATACAATATTTTCTTTAGATGACTTCTCTTCTAGGGTTATATCCAAATCTTTTCTTGCTTTCATAATATTCTAATCTCATAAAAGGTCACAAATGGATGTTAATACCTTCCGCAGCTACCAGAATATCAAAACTGTCTTCTGTACAAGCACAATTGGGCTTCCACAAGGTGATGAACTTAGTCATATGTGCTGTTTTTTGAGTAGCTCTTGGATTTGGTGCTTGATTTCTTCATTTTCTAATAGAGAGCGGCGATAGAGTGGCCCATTTGGTAGCAGTTCTCCAGGGGTTAGATCGATTGAGTGCTTGACCTGACGGTGCAGAGGTACCTCAGTGGGCGAGGAGAAGTTGTCTTTGTATTCTTCCACAACCTTATCCACTTACTTTTGCTACATCGAGAGACTTTTCACGGAGGCCATGGATTTAGCTGCAACCTTCCGCTCACTCTGAGGGTGAATCATGAAGAGGAAAAACTTCCCAGTTTGAGAGATAACCTTCCTGCATTGCTTGGCAGAGATCAAAGAAATGGCGGTAGATGGAACTACCTCTAGTATCTTGTATAATCTCATGTCTAAAGTAATAATAACAATACAAGGCCTAGACTCATATACAAAATGACATTTCCATAAACAAGGTTGGCCCAAAATAACATCACAAACTTCAAGGGGGGCGACATCACACAATACCTCATCTTTGAAGGGCTTGATGTCGTAGGCTAGACAACACTATTGGCTGATGCGAAGATTGCTCCCTTGGCGGAGCCATCCGAATGTGTACGATTGCAGGTGTGGTGATGTCGGCAGAGAAAACCACTTGACGACCTCTACTGAGATGAGGTGCTTCTGGATACCACTATCAATGATGAAGTGCAACAAAGTACCCTTCACCAACATCTCTGAATGAAAGAGGCACTTACCTTCCTCTAGTTCATCAGGTTCGTCGGGCTGAACCTTGGTGGTGGTAGAAACAATGGTACTGGTTTTGCATCAATGATCTGTCTCCCTTTTTTTGGTTCAGACTCCTAGTCAGAGCATGCATATGATTCATAAGCTTTCACCTCGACCACCAATGATTTCTTTGAGTGACATTCAACAATGTTATGATGGGGGCTCTTATGTAGCTCACACCATTTCCTAGTGTCTTTCTTTGTCTTCCCATTGTCCTTATTCTTTTGTCGTTTGGACTAGTTTTCCTGAGGCTGCCCATCCTTTCTCTACCCTTTGTTCTACGGGTTGGGGCCACCTTTTCCCTGCTTCTACTGTGAGGGGTTTGCAGACCCAAACTGTCGCGTCTTCTATTTAAGATTATGTTCGATTTTGACAGCATATCAATAGGCCGCACCCAAGGAAGAAATGTGCAGAAACTCCATTTATATTTGGATGTATTTATGCAGACCATCACGATACTTGAGTACCAGATGTTTCTCAGATTCTTTGATACCCAACTTGGTGCGCAAGTTATGGAAGACATTGGTGAACTCTAGCACTGTTTGGTCCCTTTCCTTCCGGATTGTGTTCCATCTTGTATATAAATCGTCATAACTTCCAACATGGTAGTATTTTTCCTTAATAACATCCTTGAAGGAACCCCAAGTGGGTGCAACTATAAATAACGTAGATCCCTCTGTTTCCTTTTGCTCAGAGAAAGTCTCCCACCAATCTTTGACATCTTAGATCATTCCAAAACTTGGATTAAGTTCAAGAGTAAGTAAAAGATAGTGGAAAAGGGGCACCACTAGGGAGTTTCAAATTGATTTGATTGTATTATAGCACTCAAGAATTGTGACAACAATGAAGAGATATGTTGAGTACATTCCAAAGGTGTTGAGTGCATTGCCAAGGTACAATGAAATGAAAAGTAAAAGAGACCCAGGCATGGAAGTGATTTTCTAAAGGGATACTAATGAGGAACAATGAAGAAGAAAATAGTTATTTTGCTCGGTATAGAATGAAAAAGAGATTGTTCTTGAAAAGCATCCATCTCAAGTGGAAAAGATCCATGAGAGACATTACAGGGGTTGGAAGTATCATTGTAATTTATGATGGAAATTAACAACAATGTTAACTACTTCCAGTCAATCTTTATGAAGCAATAAAAGAAGACATTGGGTAACATTGTATTATGCTGGAAGTTAACTATGCATGTCAAGTTGAAACCATTTTGGGTCAGGAAGAAATAAAATAATGGTTCAAGCAACTGTAAGTGATGAGGTGTTCAGAGAGGGAAAACTGAAAATCAGTTTGGTCTAGCAAGTAAAAGAATGTTGAAGATCCAAGTCAATAAGAGAGCATGAGTGGTTATGTAATTTGATCATGTGGGTGTTGGGTCAGAGGGATCTAGGAATTGAGGAATGCTAAAATTTAATATCAACATAGTATTGGGTTGGAAATGAAAAAAGTAGCCAAAAGTTATTAGGCTGGAAAAGTACCCGGGACAAAACCAAGCATGTACAATGATTTTAGAAATAGTACGAAGGGATACAAGAAAATAAGACTTGAGATAGCCAAGAGCAACAAGGAAAAAGTGGTACAGGCAGAAAGAGGTTGCTGCAATTACTGTAGCAACAATTATGTTATGGCTTGTTGGACGGACATACATAACACAAGAAAATAAAATGCATATGCAATTATGAGCATGTTAGTGATGCAGTATTAGTGCATATAGATATGCTTTAATTAATGAATATTGGTTATATATATATATATATATATATATATATATATTGTTGGAGTTACTTCACACACACCTAGGATTTCTTTTTCCTAATGTTTTTCCTTGTTTATTAGTCATAATTAGTCATTATCCAGTCTCCTATATTTTAGGGGAGAATATTCCACCTGGAGAATAATCTCTTTCAGTTGACACTTTAGTTGAGTTTAGATGTTGCATTGGTTTTGTCACCATGCAACGTTGGGATCATCACCAGATAATGTGCACTTACCTTGGGATCATCACCAGACTGGCGCATTACCCTTGATTTCCTGAGTTAACTCATCACTACTCTATGTTCAGTCAGTTAACTGAAGACTAGTTAACTCAACTAGGTGGCAGTTCACTCCTGTAATTGCCTGAGAGACTAGACTAGGTGGCAGTTCACTCCCGTAACTGCTGGTGTGTCTCCATATCACTCTAGACCACCACTATGGTGCATTGGTTCTCCTCCAGTGCACACTCATTGAGTTATACAGAGTATATCATGTGTAAATTATTCATTATTCACAATGGTTAATGAAAATTCTTCCATTCTTTCTCTCCTTCTTTCTCAAATTTTCTCTGCAAATGTGTGTATTATTGTTTATCTAGATCTATTTTGTGCAGGTTCAACACACACACACACACACACATATAACATGTGAAGAATAGGATTAGTCTATGGTTGTATTTATGAATATGAAAGTTTCTAATGATGGTTGTTGTGCCACAGAGGAGGAATTAATGCATGATTGCAAGTGTTGCTGCATATGGAAGGAAGCAACATAAAGTTGAAGTGTGGTTTATAAGACTAATAAAAGAGGCATGGGAGCTTCTATTGTTATCAACTAACCAGGTAGCATCAAATTTATTTAATGGCAACTATGCAATTATTAATTTTATGTATTTATATTGCATAATTGTTGAAGCGAAATTTATGTAAGAATTTCCCCAGTGAGAGTTTATTATATAAAATTACATTATTGCATAATTTGAATGAATTAATGGAAATAAACTACCACTAGGTGTGGTAAAGGTTGGAGGCCTGTAATAATTATAAAAGTTGTTTGGATTTTGAATGCATACATGTGATGTAATAACATATCATGGATTTGTTGGTTATGAGCTAATAACCAAAGCAATAAAGGGTATGACCCTATTATAGGAATGAATGTCAGTAAAGCTAGTCATGTATGAGTCCATGCCATGGATGGATATGGAAAGGCTTTAATGCCACACAAGTATCCACGAAAAACATCCTACTTTAGCTTAGGTTTGGACTGCAACCTTTTTGCTAACACTAAAGAGCACCATAGAATTATATTCTTGGTGTAGTGTTCAGGTTAAAAAGGAAGGCATCCAAATATTTGAGCAAGAAATATGAAGTATATGGATGATGTGTCGGGGCATTGGCTAGACCTTCCAATTCACCATGGTGGGATACATGACTTAGATAAATGGAATTATGAAGTCAATGTAGAGGTGCATTGAATAGATATGCATGAAGAGTTGTACTCATGCATAGTGTGTAAGTGGTAGATTTATACTTATGCAGGATAAAATTGTTATGCTGGAATGAATTTTTGTGAATGCATGTATATATGATATTAATGGGAAATGATTATGCTAACAACCAAAACGATGTAATTATTAATAACTCATGAGGTTGAGAACAATTCAGGAGCTGTTAAATAATGCAACAAGGGAGTTGCACGTTAAATTAGTCATAATAAAGCTATGTCATAGGAACAGAGTAAAACCTTGGATGCTGATAATATATATGTAGTGAATGATAATTTCATTCTAGTTAATAAATAGATTGTTCGTTGTGATTGAATTGTTAAATATAAACAATTCGAAGATCACTTTGTAAAATTTGAAATTGTTACAATACAAGTATATGGTATATTATGCAAGAAGCATTAATAATCTCTTGGTTGAATGTAAGATAGAAACATTGTAGGAAAAGTAGTCTCCAATATGGTGTTGCAGAAGGCCATAATAAATATTGATGAATGTTGTTGCAAAAACCAAGAAAATTATGAGATAAATTTTCATATTTTAGGAACAAGTTGAATTTCCTTATGAAACAAATTTGAATTTTTAAATGAGGTTTTGATAATATTGTCTCATAATTAATGTACGCATATGATATAGATGAGATAATATTTATTGAAGCTGGCATGGTAAGGAAGAACAACTACTGATGGAGACACGAGAGACCTATACATGAAGAACCTTGATGGGTTCTGGTAACGAGTTGACGGTCTTCTTATGTGTGAAATCCTTGGAAATATGGATCGTTGAAGGACTATGCAACGGTGAAAGGATGCCTGAGCCTGGAAGGGTGAGTGCAATAAGGAAGAGGCAGCTCCAGAATGCTACATGAGCTTATTTCTTTCCTGAGGCACCTTTGTGGAATAGAGCAAAGGACTTCCAGTGGGAGTACGAAGACATGAATATGACGCTTGACAAGTAGAGCACCATAAGGATAACAAGCTTCCATAGAAAAGGCATGGAGATTTTCGAAGAATTTTTGAATGGACATGTCTATAATGCACAGAGGACAGTGCATAAATAAGGGGGAGAGGAATATAATACCCTGAGTTAATCCCTAGTGTAACTATACATATGATTATTAGGATGGAGAGCCTAGATTGCTAAAAGGCCAACATGCCTATATTGTAAATTGTAAATCATACTCATACTCATACTCATACTCATACTATTAATTAATAAAATACATCATTGTTGCAGACCGATCCAACAAGAGAGATGGGGGGATAAACTCCACTAGAAAGGGTAAGGGGGCTTAATACCAATGGAATATTATATTAATATCCCTTAAAGCTAAAGTTATGGATATGAATATATCCTTAAGTGTTGGCACAGGGGTAGACCCAGGGTTCAACGCTACAACAACACACCAACAAAACCCTAGCTACCGTCCCTTTCAACAACACCTGCAAAGCAGATGAAGTCTCACCCGAGGTAGAGGCAGGGGTGGTTGCATGACTTAGGTGTCTGCAACCTTAGCTAGGACACAGATATGTGATTGTAATACTTAACAGAGAACTTAACACCGATAGTTCATCAATATTTAACCACTATCTACTTTATAGATAAAACAAAGCATCGCATCATTCATTCAGATCTGATGTATCTAAGCACTTATCATAGAGAAGTAGATTAGATCTAGCAGAATCATGCACTAAGCGCATTCACATAGGTTAGATCTAACATCCATATACATCATTAGCACAAAGCATAAACATATCTATCTATCTATATCAAAGTACTTAGCAAGTAAAGACATAAACACATCAACACATTGCACAAAGCAGAGCAACACAACATATACGTGGTTCACCCCCACCCTGGGGATATGTCCACCAACTCTTCTTCTTTATTAGCTTCTTCAATAGGTTTCATGCACAGAGCCTCAAAACCCTACTCCGCATAGGACAAGAGATCTGCACAACTCGTTAGATCCTCCTTCCCCAAGTAGATCTAAGCACACAACCTTCCAGAGCCTCTTACAATGACTTTCACTTAGCTCTGTAGGTCTCACACAATATGCAGAGAGCACTTACAATCCTTCAATCACATAGATCTAGCACTTATCCATTCGTAATTTCTCTCGATATATATATGCTCACTACATCACCTTAACATCTATTTGTACTTTACAAAATAGGCCTAAACATGGGTAAACCCATGGGCCGACATCCCATACCCGTTACATAATTCCAAATCCCAAAAAGGACCTAAAAAGGGGTCAAGATTCCGTGATCTCTGCTTCATCTTGCGTTCCTCCTTCGATAGGCTGTCGAAGTCCCAAAATAGGTCAAACTTGAACAAGGATTTCCCAAAACTTGGTCAAGGGCCAATAGGTCCCCAACACTCACCTGTGACCCATCCTAAGTCACTCTGATCAGGATAATTCTGCTTCAAATGCCTCGAGCATAGCTCGAGCTTCTTCGACTTGTTGTTGTGCCATAGCCTCTTGTTCAACGAACTCTTGAATGACTGCGTCATTGACAGGTCCCTCCAGGCGCTATTTGGCTGCAGTGACAACCTGCTCCAGTTCTGCTCCTCGGCCTTCGACCTCTGTGAACAATTGGTAAGCCTTCCCTTGTACAGGTTGGAGCTTCTAAGTTACTTCCATAACTCTGCTTTGAATAGTGTGGATATTTTGTTGGGTAGTGCGCTGCTCTTGGGAGCGCTTCATTCTTTCCATAGCTGACAGGGGCTTCAGCTGCGCTTGTATCATTTCGGCTTGATACTTCGCCTCTTGGAGTTGCGACTCCAGTGCCTTCAGTTCTGGATTCTCAGTGAGTTGTTCGTAGGTCTGGGCACTGCGATCAGTGAGTTTCTTACATTCCATAGCAAGGGATTTTATTCTCTTAACTGTGCTTCGAGAAGTTGCTTCTCTTTGATCCCTTACATCACGTGGGGTCTCAGGCACTTCGCGGAGCTCTAAGTCTGCGATGCGTTGTTGTAGCTGCTGGATAAATTTTGTGAGCTGCTCTACTTGCTACGTGACTCGATCCTCTGCCTTTATTTCTACAACTGTCACAGAGCGAAGTACTCTGCTAACCGCTTCTTTCACTTTGAGTTGCTTCGCGAGCAACTGTTCTTTTCCTTACTGTATCTGTGCTTTTTCTTCATCAAAATTTGCTTGGAGAGCAATATTTTCCTGTTCTAAAGCTCGACGCTGCTCTACAAGTACTCCTTGCACTTGCATCAAATCTTGGGTGGCTTGTTTTGTTTCCTCTTATGCTCGTCGAAGGTGAGCTTCGACTGTATCAGCTAGTCGGTGGAGTTGGGATGGCTCATCTCCCAACTCTAGTTCTCCCAAGGGCAGAGGCGCAATGGAGACTGCACGGATGGACTGAAGAGCCTATTGTGCCCCTCGAAGTTTGACTTCAATCCTATCATACATTTCCTCCAGCTTCGCTCCTTGTTTCTCTGCTATCTCCAGTGAAGAATCGTTCAGGGATGCTATGATGAAATCAAAATAATCGGAGGTGAGGAAAGTGTACATCTTGGTCATGGTGGCTTTTGATTTCTTTTGGGAAGAAGGTTTCGGGGGGGGGGAAACCTTCCTCTTCTTCAAGGGGTCAACCTCATATTTGGGCGGTGTTACTTCATGTTGTCTCTGTTCATATTATACTTCATCACCACCCCCTCGGTCAGGTGACATGGAAGCAGTCTTCCCTGAGGTGTTGCTTAAGTTTTGGACCTCCTTAGTCTTCTTGGGTGTATTATGTTCTTTATGAGTGTCTTCTGAGCTGTTAATATCAGATATCTCTGCGTGGTTGACGGGGATAAGGAGGTCACCGACCCATTTGTTGGTGATCTCCTCAAGGTCTTCTTTTGTGAGTTTGTAATATGACTGGAACTACTCTTTATGTTCATTTGCTCGCTCTGTAATGTAGATAAAGTGTCGATCTGTGTTGAACTTCATTATTGGTCGGAACCTCTGTAGGGTGTTCGGAGTCATGTGAGGATTGAATTCGATGGCTCGCTTAAATTGGAGGTAGTATGTATGAAACACATCATTCAACTGCCACTGTTTGTTCATATCAGTTGAATACCACAGGGTAGAGAATTTCGCGACAAGCGATTCAAACGACTCTATGTTGGGGAAGGTCACTCCTTCCGGCATCTCCCAGACGACAAATGCAATGAGGACCATGAGCCAGCTGAAATGAAATTCATAACCCTGATCCTGTGCTTCTCGACAATCTAGTTCCAACTGGTTAGCTAGGTACTTTGCCCAGTTCATCTGCAGGCCTTTTGCGCACTTCCCTGCGAGGTCAATGACAAAGACGGTGACCTGCGTAGGTCAGTTCTTCCTTACTAATTTTCCAACTATCAGTTGACATGCGAGGCGCACTACGCCACTCTAGATGGAAGCTACCTTGTAGCCTCTTGTTCCCTTCTCTATATCGCCATATGTATCCTTGATTTTCTGTGCTAGTGCGTGATCTGCGACTTTTCCTGGATAAAAGTCTTGCGGGTCGGGTCCTTGCATACTCAGTCTTGTGATCCTATGTATTAGCGTTGGGTCAACTATAATGCAATGGTCTAGCCATAAGTAGTTTCCATGGTAACATGATAGTAGCAAATTGACACATGCATTGACTTCCTGGTGTCTTCCAAAGTGTGGGATCTTCATGACATTCAACAGGTTGGACTGCGCGAGTTTCATCGTCCATGATTGAGGGATGATCTTTGAGTTCTTCCCTTTAGTTTTGGTTAGGTAATTGTATGGGGTGAGCATACCATAGATCTTTCGATCTCCGAGGTTGAAGTCATTGAACTTCAATGTTGTGATCTTATCCTGCTCTGTCCGAACTGTGTGCATCCCCTTCGGGAGGTACGCAATGACCATAGTGTACTCGAAGTCTGTTGGCACACTATCACGATTCACCGCGCCAGCTAGAGGCGGGATGTAATTGGGCAATATGGATGGAATCAACTTCGCGTTTGCTAGTTCGTCTTTATGCTTAGTTCTCTTCTCTATTGATGGTCGGGATGGCCCCGATCCGCGAGCAGTCGACGGAGAGGCTTGCAGTCCTTGTTATCCACATTTTTGGTTATCAAGATGATATTATGATTATGTCATGATGATGGAAGATCAAACTCTTCATTAAGAACTTTTTCCTGAAGAAGGTTACACTTGTTATTTTCTCAAAAATCATATTTTGAAAGTAGTCCGCAGGCTGCATATATACTCTCCTGCGAGAATCCATAATTCCCGCATGCTGCATTCAGCTTGACTGCAGACTTTTCGCACTGTGTCAATGGTTAGGGTGCGGACATGTTTCTAAAGGAAGAAAATGAATAAGTTCTCGATCCTTCTAGAAGGAATCTTCTAGAAGGGTGAGTTGGAGTTCGAATGGTTGGCAAAATACTGACTTTCCAGAT